>CAUDMG010001756.1:512500-527500 GCA_958450375.1 Homarus gammarus | reverse complement strand
CTGTACACCTCCACTATACCTGTGCACCACCACCATACCTGTACACCTCCACTATACCTGTACACCTCCACTATACCTGTGCACCACCACCATACCTGTACACCTCCACCATACCTGAACACCTCCACCATACATCTCCACCATACCTGTAAACCTCCACCATACATCTTCACCATACCTGTACACCACCACCATACCTGAACACAACCACCATTTCTGTGTATATTAATCACAATACAACACCTTCATCCTAACTACTGCCAGTGTACTATTAAACCTGTAACCTAAAAAGTCTGTAACTGTGCTCGTATCCACGTTAGTACTATTATCTGTACGAGTTTATGTATTTTTTCTATGCCTGTATGTAGTGTATTTGTAACTTGCACCTTTATCCTTAAAAGAACCTATGTATTAATAACTTGAATTTTGGCTGTAATTTAATTTGCATCTGTACCTGAGCTTGTATCCACGTCTCTCCCTATATTGGTGCTTCAGAATTAATAATATTTTGGCGAAAATCTCAGTTAATGGCCATAATACTTATATAATGCAGAACGATGTCTACCTCCTCTACCTCTTATCTGTTGTGGTTTTTCAATTACTATCGGTGGAATACCATTATCAGTTGACAAAAGAATGAAAAACGACTGTGACAATATCCACTCCCACATGAACACAGTATCAGGGAAGATAAGATAAGATTTTATAGAGAATGCGAGCGAATGAAAAATGCGGGAGACTAGAAAAACGTGAGGAAATAGAAGACGCATTAAACGAAAACGTGAAAAATATAAAAGTGGAGCAATGAAAAACGTGGAAAACACGAAATCGAGCCAGCAAAAAAAAAAAAAAAAAAAAAACGCGAGAAATATGACGACGGGCCAATTGAAAACGCGGGATATTTGAGTGTGCGCGAATCGAAAACATGGTGAACAGAAAACGCGGGAAATTCAATCTACAACTGACGCGAAGACGACGCCTGGGGGAGGAGAGGTGCTGGAGGCCTGGCCGGGAATACAAATGGCAGAGCCAGTTAAGCCATTCTCCTTACTACACCAACTCCATCAACTGTTACCCGCCGGCCGCCGCTTGGTGCTCCCTGAGTCACGCTCAAGATGCTGCCAAACACCGAGCCGAGATGGGGGACGACTCGCCAGGGAAGATGTGGTCACGCGCACACAGAAAATATACACACACCATCTCTCTTATTTTTTCATATATATAAAACACACAAACACACTCACACACACACACGGAGGGACCAGCTTATAGGTTATATATGACGTGTTCTTGTGTCAGACGCCAGCAATACCTTATGGTCGGCGATATAAGATACGGGCGTAAAACATAAACTAGTGAGATGCTCGGCTCATGTCTGGTGGTGGTGTGGTGTGGTGGTGTTAGTGTGGTGGTGGTGGTGGTGTGGTGTGGTAGTGTTAGTGTGGTGGTGTGGTGGTGTTAGTGTGGTGGTGGTGGTGGTAGTGTGGTGGTGGCTGTGGTGGTGTGTGTGTGTTGGCGTGTGGTGATTGTGGAAAAACAGTGTACAATAGTGGTGGTAGTGGTACAGAGTGAGGGAGGGAGGGAGGGAAAGTGGGGTGTATGGAGGGAGGGAATGAGGGAAGAAAGATCGAGGGAAGGGAAAGAAGAGAGGGTGGAGGCAGGGAGGAGGGAGGGAAGAAAGGAGGGAAGGGGGGAAAGAAGGTGGAAGGAGGGAAGAAAGGAGGGAAGGGGGGAAAGAAGGTGGAAGGAGGGAGGGAGGGAGGGAGGGAGGGAGGAAGGAAGGAAGGAGGAATGGATGTAGAAAAAATGTAGAGCGAGGAAGGAAGGAAGGAAGGAGGGAGGGATGGGAAAAGAGGGAGGGATGGGAAAGGAGGGAGGGTGGAGGGAGGTAGGGGAAAGTAAGAGGGATGAAGGGAACTATGGTTATGTTACTCCACCATCAAGTTCCTCCTGGACGTGAGCCAAACGTCCCTCCCTCCCTCCCTCTCCCTTCTCTCCTCTTTACTCTCCCTCCCTCTCTTCTCTTTACTCTCCCTACCTCTCTTCACTTTACTATCTCCCTTCCTTCCCTCCCTCCCTCTTCTCTCTCTCTCTCTCTCTCTCTCTCTCTCTCTCACTGTAACCTGCAATGACCTTTACACCCAGAGTGGAGTTGGCGATTATTTTTTTTTAAATTTGGTGAAAATATTTAATCTTTGGCGAATTTTTTCTGATACAGCAGGATAGCAGCTCCGACTTTGTGTATGTATGTATGTATGTATGTATGTATGTATGTATGTATGTATGTATGACCACCATCACTACTGTCATTACTACCACCATCACAACCAAAACCACTATCACCACCACTACCACCATAACTACCACCACCACCACGAGCCACCTCCAATGATCTAGTGGGTTACTGAAGCGTGACATTGGATCTCTCTCTCTCTCTCTCTCTCTCTCTCTCATAAACTTTCTTCTCCTTCACTCTCTCTCTAAAATTCTCCCTCTCTCACTCAGGCACTGTCTCGTGACCTCTGACCTCTCACCCAGGCACTGTCTCGTGACCTCTGATCTCTCACTCAGGCACTGTCTCGTGACCTCTGATCTCTCACTCAGGCACTGTCTCGTGACCTCTGACCTCTCACCCTAGCACCAACAGGAGGAAGGAGGACTAAGAGTTCTCTTCTTGTCACAACAGCCCCCCCCCCCCCCCCCCAGGCAGCACTCGTGACGTCACACCACCCAACGCACTCATTGGCCAGGCACCAGCCGTAGCTCAACCTTCTCATTGGTCAGCCCTCAACCTACCCACCTCTCACTCCCCACTGATCCTCCAGCTCTCTTACAATCCGGGTCTGTGATTGGCTAGTTTTCTCTTCCATTTAAAATCAGAGAGGGCAAACTGACGACGTTCACAGAGAGTATAATGAGCAGATGATGAAGAACACGTGTTGTTCAGCCCATCTCAACTAAATTATGTGAACATTAAGGCATCAAGAATGCTTAATTTACAACCTTCAGCATCGTTTATGATAAGAACTACAAATTAAAAACCCATTTCCCCAACCAGTCTCGCCTCCTAAGTAAATCTGCTTAAGAATACGTACACGACAACACGTACAGACACCCCCCTCTTAAACCTCTTCTTGCATATAACACGTACATACACCCTAATAACACGTCCATCCCTCCTGTAAACATGTGATCAATATTACACACACACACACACACACACACACACACACACACACACACACACACACACACACAGGGGTTAACTTGCGTGCATCAGTTAGTGGTGCGGGCAGTCAATGTTCCCTGTTGGTCTGATCAGCGTCGTGCAGGGAGCGTGTTCTGCTGCACGATCCTGCATATCAATGTCCTACTAGCCCTCTGTACAGTATGTCCTACTAGCCCTCTGTACAGTATGTCCTACTAGCCCTCTGTACAGTATGTCCTACTAGCCCTGTGTACAGTATGTCCTACTAGCCCTCTGTACAGTATGTCCTACTAGCCCTATGTACAGTATGTCCTACTAGCCCTGTGTACAGTATGTCCTACTAGCCCTCTGTACAGTATGTCCTACTAGCCCTGTGGACAGTATGTCCTACTAGCCCTGTATACAGTATGTCCTACTAGCCCTCTGTACAGTATGTCCTACTAGCCCTCTGTACAATATGTCCTACTAGCCCTGTGTACAGTATGTCCTACTAGCCCTCTGTACAATATGTCCTACTAGCCCTGTGTACAGTATGTCCTACTAGCCCTCTGTATGTTCTACTAGCCCTCTGTATGTCCTACTAGCCCTGTGTACAGTATGTCCTACTAGCCCTGTGTACAGTATGTCCTACTAGCCTTATGTACAGTATGTCCTACTAGCCCTCTGTACAGATTGTCCTACTAGCCCTGTGTACAGTATGTCCTACTAGCCCTGTGGACAGTATGTCCTACTAGCCCTGTGTACAGTATGTCCTACTAGCCCTCTGTACAGATTGTCCTACTAGCCCTGTGTACAGTATGTCCTACTAGCCCTCTGTACAGTATGTCCTACTAGCCCTCTGTACAGTATGTCCTACTAGCCCTGTGTATGTCCTACTAGCCCTCTGTATGTTCTGCTAGTTTGTGTATGTCCTACTAGCCCTGTGTACAGTATGTCCTACTAGCCCTCTGTATGTTCTGCTAGTTTGTGTATGTCCTACTAGCCCTGTGTACAGTATGTCCTACTAGCCCTCTGTATGTCCTACTAGCCCTCTGTATGTTCTGCTAGTTTGTGTATGTCCTACTAGCCCTGTGTACAGTATGTCCTACTAGCCCTCTGTATGTCCTACTAGCCCTCTGTATGTTCTGCTAGTTTGTGTATGTCCTATTAGCCCTGTGTACAGTATGTCCTACTAGCCCTCTGTATGTCCTACTAGCCCTCTGTATGTTCTGCTAGTTTGTGTATGTCCTACTAGCCCTGTGTACAGTATGTCCTACTAGCCCTCTGTATGTCCTACTAGCCCTCTGTATGTTCTGCTAGTTTGTGTATGTCCTATTAGCCCTGTCCTACGACCTCATCATGGAAGTTGCCGAGGCGGGGGGCGACGATGGGGAGAAGGGGAGAAGAAGGGGAGGCAAGACTGAGGGGAGAGAGTGGGGGGAAGCAAGACTGAGGGGAGAAGAAGGGGAGGCAAGACTGAGGGGAGAGAGTGGAGGGGAAGCAAGACTGAGGGGAGAAGAAGGGGAGGCAAGACTGAGGGGAGAATTAGGGGAGGTAAGAATGAGGGGAGAAAGGGAGGCAAGACTGAGGGGAGAAGAAGGGGAGGCGAGACTGAGGGGAGGTAAGACTGAGGGGACAAGGAGGAGAGGCAAGACTGAGGGAGAGGGTCGAGGTGAGGCAAGACTGAGGGGAAAGAGTGGAGGGGAGGCAAGACTGAGGGGAAAGAGTGGAGGGGAGGCAAGACTGAGGGGAGAAGAGGGAGGGGAGGAAAGACTGTGGGGAAAGAGTGGAGGGGAGGCAAGACTGAGGGGAGAAGAGGGAGGGGAGGAAAGACTGTGGGGAAAGAGTGGAGGGGAGGCAAGACTGAGGGGAGAAGAGGGAGGGGAGGAAAGACTATGAGAAGGGAGAGTGGAGAGGAAAGAGAGCGAGGGGAACAAAGAGAGAGGGGAAAGGGAAGCAAGAGTGAGGGGAAGAGGAAGTGAAAGAGAAAGTTAAGGAGGAATAAAGAGTAAGGGGAAGGGGAATCTATGAGGGCCACCGAGGGGAAATAAAGAAAGAGAAAGGAAATAGGAAGGGAGAGTGAGACAAGAGTGAGGGGAGAAAGAGGGAGACAAGAGTGAGGTGGAAAGAGACAAGAGTGAGGGGAAAAGACAAGAGTGAGGGGAAAAAGACAAGAGTGAGGGGAGAAAGAGGGAGACAAGAGTGAGGGGAAAGAGGGAGAAAAGAGTGCAGTGAAAAGAGGGAGACAAGAGTGAGGGGAAAGAGGCAAGAGTGAGGGGAAAGGGAAGACAAGAGTGAGGTGGAAAGAGGGAGACAAGAGTGAGGGGAAAGAGGGAGACAAGAGTGCGGTGGAAAGAGGGAGACAAGAGTGAGGGGAAAGAGGGAGACAAGAGTGAGGGGAAAGAGACAAGAGTGAGGGGAAAGAGGGAGAAAAGAGTGAGGGGAGAAAGGGAAGACAAGAGTGAGGTGGAAAGAGTGAGACAAGAGTGAGGGGAAAGAGGGAGACAAGAGTGAGGGGAAAGAGACAAGAGTGCGGTGGAAAGAGGGAGACAAGAGTGAGGGGAAAGAGGGAGACAAGAGTGAGGGGAAAAGACAAGAGTGAGGGGAAAAAGACAAGAGTGAGGGGAGAAAGAGGGAGACAAGAGTGAGGGGAAAGAGGGAGAAAAGAGTGCAGTGAAAAGAGGGAGACAAGAGTGAGGGGAAAGAGGCAAGAGTGAGGGGAAAGGGAAGACAAGAGTGAGGTGGAAAGAGTGAGACAAGAGTGAGGGGAAAGAGGGAGACAAGAGTGCGGCGAAAAGAGGGAGACAAGAGTGAGGGGAAAGAGGGAGACAGGAGTGCGGTGGAAAGAGGGAGACAAGAGTGAGGGGAAAGAGACAAGAGTGAGGGGAGAAAGGGAAGACAAGAGTGAGGTGGAAAGAGTGAGACAAGAGTGAGGGGAAAGAGGGAGACAAGAGTGCGGTGGAGAGGGGGAGACAAGAGTGAGGGGAAAGAGACAAGAGTGAGGGGAAAGAGGGAGACAGGGGTGAGGGGAAAGAGACAAGAGTGGGGGGAAAGAGGGAGACAAGAGTGAGGGGAGAAAGGCAAGACAAGAGTGAGGTGGAAAGAGTGAGACAAGAGTGAGGGGAAAGAGGGAGACAAGCGTGAGGGGAAAGAGGGAGACAAGAGTGCGGTGGAGAGGGGGAGACAAGAGTGAGGGGAAAGAGACAAGAGTGAGGGGAAAGAGGGAGACAGGGGTGAGGGGAGACAGAGGGGATCAGTATTATGTGGACACTCAGCAGCGCCACCTTATTGGTCGTCCTCCGCCAGATTAATGGTGTGGTTCCGGCTACTAAGATGGCCGCCTTCTCCCCAGTCACACCCCTGGCCACACTGTCACACCCTGGCCACACTGTCTTACCCCATGGCCACACTGTCTAACTCCCTGGCCACACTGTCACACCCTGGCCACACTGTCACCCCCGGGCCACACTGTCTTACCCCCTGGCCACACTGTCACACCCCTGGCCACACTGTCACCCATTGGTCATACTGTCTTACCCCATGGCCACACTGTCTAACTCCCTAGCCACACTGTCTAACTCCCTGGCCACACTGTCACACCCTGGCCACACTGTCACACCCTGGCCACACTGTCACACCCTGGCCACACTGTCACCCCCGGGCCACACTGTCTTACCCCCTGGCCACACTGTCACACCCTGGCCACACTGTCTTACCTCATGGCCAAATTGTCTTACCACCTGACCACACTGTTACCCCTTAGCCACATTGCCTCACCCCCTAGCCACACTGTCTTAGCCCCTGGCCACACTGTCTTACCCCCTGGCCACACTATCTCACCCCCTAGCCACACTGCCTTAGCCCCTGGCCACACTGTCTTACCCCCTGGCCACACTGTCACACCCTGGCCACACTGTGTGTGTGGCCATACATATGGCCACACACTTGAACACTACGTCCTCGACTGTGTGAAGATAGAACCTTTTAGGGACAGGTCCAAGCACACTGTGTGTGAAATGGCACAACACTTCATCTCTAATGGCAAGATAGCCGACATATTAAGATTGTATCCACTTTTTTGCACTTAGTATCTATGTCAGTTCTCATGTACAGAACCAAATACGCAATGTGCTTGAATACCTCCCACGTAAATGTGAATAACAAAGTGTGAGGCCAGACATACTGCCTCACACGCCTGTACTCACGCATTTGTGAATAAGTTACCCTCTTATGTATAGAACTAAACAAATAATGTAAATCAAATACAGTGTAACTTTCAGTGCCATAATATCCTGACAACCGGGGTTAATTATTATGACCCTTTGTAAACCCTACTCTGTAATCCTTTTGCGCTACCGCTCACAGGATGAGTGTGGGGTGCACAATAAAGTAGCCGCTGCAAGCGGCAAAATCAATCTTACCTCAATACCTCATGGCCAAATTGTCTTCCCACCTGACCACACTGTTACCCCTTAGCCACACTGCCTTACCCCTGGCCACACTATCTCACCCCTTAGCCACACTGTCTTAGCCCCTGGCCACACTGTCTTACCCCGGGCCACAATTCATCAGACCGCGGACCTCTCTCTCTCTCTCTCTCTCTCTCTCTCTCTCTCTCTCTCTCTCTCTCTCTCTCCACACTTTTTGCTGGTTCCCCCGATTATTGGTCCAGTCGTCTCTCTTTGCCTCCACTATTTTATTATACATAACATCCCTCTTCTTTCTTGTGTGTGTGTGTGTGTGTGTGTGTGTGAGTGTGTGTGTGTGTGTGTGTGTGTGTGTGTGTGTGTGTGTGTGTCAAGACAATCAGAGCCAATATCAATAACTTTACACAAGTGGGATAAAAATAGACACCCTTGATCGCTGCACCTGCATCTTGTCTCCTAGGACCTGCATCTTGTCTCCTAGGACCTGCATCTTGTCTCCTAGGACCTGCATCTTGTCTCCTTGGACCTGCATCTTGTCTCCTAGGACCTGCATCTTGTCTCCTAGGACCTGCATCTTGTCTCCTAGGACCTGCATCTTGTCTCCTTGGACCTGCATCTTGTCTCCTAGGACCTGCATCTTGTCTCCTAGGACCTACATCTTGTCTCCTAGGACCTGCAGTTTGTCTCCTAGGACCTGCAGTTTGTCTCCTAGGACCTGCATCTTGTCTCCTAGGACCTGCAGCTTGTATCCTAGGACCTGCATCTTGTCTCCTTAGACCTGCATCTTGTCTCCTTGGACCTGCATCTTGTCTCCTAGGACCGGCAGCTTGTCTCCTAGGACCTGCAGCTTGTATCCTAGGACCTGCATCTTGTCTCCTAGGACCTGCAGTTTGTCTCCTAGGACCTGCATCTTGTATCCTAGGACCTGCATCTTGTCTCCTAGGACCTGCATCTTGTCTCCTAGGACCTGCATCTTGTCTCCTAGGACCTGCATCTTGTCTCCTAGGACCTGCATCTTGTCTCCTTGGACCTGCATCTTGTCTCCTTGGACCTGCATCTTGTCTCCTAGGACCTGCATCTTGTCTCCTAGGACCTACATCTTGTCTCCTAGGACCTGCAGTTTGTCTCCTAGGACCTGCATCTTGTCTCCTAGGACCTACATCTTGTCTCCTAGGACCTGCAGCTTGTATCCTAGGACCTGCATCTTGTCTCCTTAGACCTGCATCTTGTCTCCTAGGACCTGCATCTTGTCTCCTTGGACCTGCATCTTGTCTCCTAGGACCGGCAGCTTGTCTCCTAGGACCTGCAGCTTGTATCCTAGGACCTGCATCTTGTCTCCTAGGACCTGCAGTTTGTCTCCTAGGACCTGCATCTTGTATCCTAGGACCTGCATCTTGTCTCCTTGGACCTGCATCTTGTATCCTAGGACCTGCATCTTGTCTCCTAGGACCTGCATCTTGTCTCCTTGGACCTGCATCTTGTCTCCTTGGACCTGCATCTTGTCTCCTAGGACCGGCAGCTTGTCTCCTAGGACCTGCAGCTTGTATCCTAGGACCTGCATCTTGTCTCCTAGGAACTGCAGTTTGTCTCCTAGGACCTGCATCTTGTATCCTAGGACCTGCATCTTGTATCCTAGGACCTGCATCTTGTCTCCTAGGACCTGCATCTTGTATCCTAGGACCTGCATCTTGTCTCCTTGGACCTGCATCTTGTCTCCTTGGACCTGCAGCTTGTCTCCTAGGACCTGCATCTTGTCTCCTAGGACCTAAATCTTGTCTCCTAGGACCTGCAGCTTGTCACCTAGGACCTACATCTTGTCTCCTAGGACCTACATCTTGTCTCCTAGAACCTGCATCTTGTCTCCTAGGACCTGCATCTTGTCTCCTAGGACCTGCATCTTGTCTCCTAGGACCTGCAGCTTGTCTCCTAGGACCTACATCTTGTATCCTAGGACCTGCATCTTGTCTCCTTGGACCTGCATCTTGTCTCCTTGGACCTGCATCTTGTCTCCTAGGACCTGGAGCTTGTCTCCTAGGACCTGCATCTTGTCTCCTAGGACCTACATCTTGTCTCCTAGGACCTGCAGCTTGTCACCTGGGACCTACATCTTGTCTCCTAGGACCTGCATCTTGTCTCCAAGGACCTGCATCTTGCCTCCTAGGACCTGCAGCTTGTCTCCTAGGACCTGCAGCTTGTATCGTAGGACCTGCAGCTTGTCACCTAGGACCTACATCTTGTCTCCTAGGACCTGCAGCTTGTCTCCTAGGACCTACATCTTGTCTCCTAGGACCTGCAGCTTGTCACCTAGGACCTACATCTTGTCTCCTAGGACCTACATCTTGTCTCCTAGGACCTACATCTTGTCTCCTAGGACCTGCATCTTGTCTCCTAGGACCTGCATCTTGTCTCCTAGGACCTGCACCTTGTCTCCTAGGACCTGCACCTTGTCTCCTAGGACCTGCATCTTGTCTCCTAGGACCTGCATCTTGTCTCCTTGGACCTGCATCTTGTCTCCTTGGACCTGCATCTTGTCTCCTAGGACCTGCATCTTGTCTCCTAGGACCTGCATCTTGTCTCCTAGGACCTACATCTTGTCTCCTAGGACCTGCAGCTTGTCACCTAGGACCTACATCTTGTCTCCTAGGACCTGCATCTTGTCTCCAAGGACCTGCATCTTGCCTCCTAGGACCTGCAGCTTGTCTCCTAGGACCTGCAGCTTGTCTCCTAGGACCTGCAGCTTGTCACCTAGGACCTACATCTTGTCTCCTAGGACCTGCAGCTTGTAACCTAGGACCTACATCTTGTCTCCTAGGACCTACATCTTGTCTCCTAGGGCCTACATCTTGTCTCCTAGGACCTACATCTTGTCTCCTAGGACCTACATCTTGTCACCTAGGACCTACATCTTGTCTCCTAGGACCTGCAGCTTGTCACCTAGGACCTACATCTTGTCTCGTAGGACCTACATCTTGTCTCCTAGGACCTACATCTTGTCTCCTAGGACCTGCAGCTTGTCACCTAGGACCTGCATCTTGTCTCCTTGGACCTGCATCTTGTATCCTAGGACCTGCATCTTGTCTCCTTGGACCTGCAGCTTGTCTCCTAGGACCTGCATCTTGTCTCCTTGGACCTGCATCTTGTCTCCTAGGACCTGCATCTTGTCTCCTTGGACCTGCAGCTTGTATCCTAGGTCCTGCAGCTTGTCTCCTAGGACCTGCAGCTTGTCTCCTTGGACCTGCAGCTTGTCTCCTAGGACCTGCAGCTTGTCTCCTTGGACCTGCAGCTTGTCTCCTAGGACCTGCATCTTGTCTCCTTGGACCTGCATCTTGTATCCTAGGACCTGCAGCTTGTCTCCTAGGACATGCAACTTGTCTCCTAGGACCTGCAACTTGTCTCCTAGGACCTGCAGCTTGTCTCCTAGGACCTGCAGCTTGTCTCCTTGGACCTGCATCTTGTCTCCTAGGATCTACATCTTGTCTCCTAGGACCTGCAGCTTGTATCCTAGGACCTGCATCTTGTCTCCTTGGACCTGCATCTTGTCTCCTTGGACCTGCATCTTGTCTCCTAGGACCTGGAGCTTGTCTCCTAGGACCTGCATCTTGTCTCCTAGGACCTACATCTTGTCTCCTAGGACCTACATCTTGTCTCCTAGGACCTGCAGCTTGTCACCTAGGACCTACATCTTGTCTCCTAGGACCTGCATCTTGTCTCCAAGGACCTGCAGCTTGTCTCCTAGGACCTGCAGCTTGTATCCTAGGACCTGCATCTTGTCTCCTAGGACCTGCAGCTTGTCTCCTAGGACCTACATCTTGTCTCCTAGGACCTGCAGCTTGTTTCCTAGGACCTGCAGCTTGTCTCCTTGGACCTGCATCTTGTCTCCTTGGACGTGCAGCTTGTATCCTAGGTCCTGCAGCTTGTCTCCTAGGACCTGCAGCTTGTCTCCTTGGACCTGCAGCTTGTCTCCTTGGACCTGCAGCTTGTCTCCTAGGACCTGCATCTTGTCTCCTTGGACCTGCATCTTGTATCCTAGGACCTGCAGCTTGTCTCCTAGGACCTGCAGCTTGTCTCCTAGGACCTGCAGCTTGTCTCCTAGGACCTGCAACTTGTCTCCTAGGACCTGCAGCTTGTCTCCTAGGACCTGCAGCTTGTCTCCTAGGACCTGCAGCTTGTCTCCTAGGACCTGCAGCTTGTCTCCTAGGACCTGTAGCTTGTCTCCTAGGACCTGAAGCTTGTCTCCTAGGACCTGAAGCTTGTCTCCTAGGACCTGCAGCTTGTATCCTAGGACCTGCATCTTGTCTCCTAGGACCTGCAGCTTGTCTCCTAGGACCTGTAGCTTGTCTCCTAGGACCTGAAGCTTGTCTCCTAGGACCTGAAGCTTGTCTCCTAGGACCTGCAGCTTGTATCCTAGGACCTGCATCTTGTCTCCTAGGACCTGCAGCTTGTCTCCTAGGACCTACATCTTGTCTCCTAGGACCTGCAGCTTGTTTCCTAGGACCTGCAGCTTGTCTCCTTGGACCTGCATCTTGTCTCCTTGGACCTGCAGCTTGTCTCCTTGGACCTGCATCTTGTCTCCTAGGACCTGCATCTTGTCTCTTAGGACCTGCAGCTTGTCTCCTAGGACCTGCAGCTTGTTTCCTAGGACCTGCATCTTGTCTCCTAGGACCTGCAACTTGTCTCCTAGGACCTGCAGCTTGTCTCCTAGGACCTGCAGCGTGTCTCCTAGGACCTCTAGCTTGTCTCCTAGGACCTGCAGCTTCTCCCCTAGGACCTGCATCTTGTCTCTTAGGACCTGCAGCTTGTCTCCTAGGACCTGCAGCTTGTTTCCTAGGACCTGCATCTTGTCTCCTAGGACCTGCAACTTGTCTCCTAGGACCTGCAGCTTGTCTCCTAGGACCTCTAGCTTGTCTCCTAGGACCTGCAGCTTCTCTCCTTGGACCTGCATCTTGTCTCCTAGGATCTACATCTTGTCTCCTAGGACCTGCAGCTTGTCTCCTCGGACTTACATCTTGTCTCCTATGACCTACATCTTGTCTCCTAGGACCTACATCTTGCATCCTAGGACTTGCAGCGTGTCTCCTAGGACCTACATCTTGTCTCCTAGGACCTGCATCTTGCATCCTAGGACCTGCATCTTGTCTCCTAGGATCTACATCTTGTCTCCTAGGACCTGCAGCTTGTCTCCTAGGACTTACATCTTGTCTCCTATGACCTACATCTTGTCTCCTAGGACCTACATCTTGCATCCTAGGACTTGCAGCGTGTCTCCTAGGACCTACATCTTGTCTCCTAGGATCTACATCTTGTCTCCTAGGACTTGCATCTTATGACTGACTGATTAACCGCTTCATCGACTGACTGACTGTCTAACTAACTGACTAATAGACTGGCCGATTGACTGACCGACCAACTGTCAGACTGGCCGACTGACTGACCGACCAACTGTCAGACTGGTCGACTGACTGACCGACGAACTGTCAGACTGACCGACCAACTGTCAGACTGGCCGACTGGCTGACCGACCAACTGTCAGACTGACCGACGAACTGACTAAGGGTCGACTCCTGGAGACCAGAGATGTGAACTTTGCAACTCATCAAAAATGGAATTTTATTACACCCGATGCTCTCAGTCCTCCCTCCATCTCTCTTCTCCTCTCCACCATCCTTTTCTCTTCAACTCTCCTTCCTCCCTCCACCTCTCTTCTCCCTCTCTTTCTCTTCTCCCTCTCCCCCATTTCTCTTCTCCTCTCCCTCCTCCCTCTCGTTCTTTTCTCTCCCTACGTCCCTCTCTCCCCCCCCCCTATGTCCTCTACTCTCCCTCCTCCTCCTATTAACATCTCCACTTTCCTCTTTTCATCGCTTCCTTCTTTCACCTCATTCCCTGTTGGTTCTGAGAGAGAGAGAGAGAGAGAGAGAGAGAGAGAGAGAGAGAGAGAGAGAGAGAGAGAGAGATATTTGTCATTATTGTGTAGAGTAAGATCCCCTGACCTCGCTAGGGCACGACAGGATGACTTGACCACCTTTATTGGCAAACATCTTTCGGCCATCAGTATTATTATTATTATTATTATTATTATTATTTTTATTATTATTATTATTATTATTATTATTATTATCCTGTGTTAGAATTATCTATTGTTTTCTGTAGAGGATACAGTGAAGGTGGTTGAGATGGGGAAGGGGATAAAAGGGGGAAGGAGGTAGGCGTAGGAAGGGGAAAGGGGAAGGAGGAAGGGGTAGGTGGGGAAGGAGGAGGGGATGGGGAGGGGTAGGACCTGGAGGATGGGGGTATGTGTCTGAAGTAGGAGAGGAAAAGGAGGGGTGGGAGGAGGAGGAAGAGGTAGGGAAGTGAAGGGGAGGGGGAGACATTTATCGTCAAGTCCCAACTTATCCGCGGATACTGAGAGGCTTATCCACAACCCGTTTTGAGTTTTCGTTGTTTTATTCTTCTCATACATACATACATACATACATACATACTGTACATACATAATGGCTGCCCCTCGTGTAACGAGGATGGCCACCTAAGCATGAATTTGTTTTAGGTGTAGAAGCTGTCGCCAACACAACAACCACACCTTAAGTTAACGAGTTGCATGACCCAGTGTTAAGGAATAGTCCGAGATGACAGGACAACCCGCTAACTGCACTGGCTAACCAATACCCCGGAACACGATCAGCAGATCGATTAACATCCAGGTCCCCAATTACTGCTGGGTAGACAGAGGCAAATGGCTTAAAGAAACTTGTCCACAGTTTCACTCTGCCTGGGGATCGAATCCGGGTCCGCCTGCATGCGAGGCGAGCATGCTGACCATTACAACACAGATCGCAACTCATACACACACACACACACACACACACACACCAGGAGCTGGACGTGTCTCAGATCAAAGGGCGTCTGAGAAAAGGTTCGTCCCCCAATTACTTTCAAGGGTGCGGGGGTCCACACCACACACCTTGTTCTTGTGACCTCTACCACCACTACCACCAATATTACCACCACTGACACCAATATTACCACCACTGCCACCAATATTACCACCAATGCCTCCCATATTACCACCACTGCCACCACCACTACCAAGATTACCACCACACCAACCAATATTACCACCACTGCCACCAATATTACCACCACTGCCAACACCACTACCATCCCTACTACCATTAATATTATTGCCACCACTACTACCACTATTAATATTATTGCCATCACTACCATCACCACCATCTACTACTACTATTATTATTATTACTACCACTACTACAAACACTACCATCACCACCACCACTACCACCACCACACAGGGTATATATTAATTATAAAAGTATTCATCAATAAAGTATTTAAGTCACCCCCAGAGGCAACGATTATAATGAAATG
>CAUDMG010001756.1:355000-507500 GCA_958450375.1 Homarus gammarus | reverse complement strand
TTTCTTTATTATCGCTATTCTAAATCTCACCTCGGGTCAGTAAGGTTCAAATGCAGTTTTTGACCCTTAACATGTTAGTCACCTTAAGTGTGAACATGTATAGTATTTAACAAGAGAATAACAGCAGCAGGAACTAAAGTAACAAGCTGCGTCAGTGCGGGGTGCTTGAAGGGGAGACGGGGGGGGGGGGGGAGGGGGAAATTACGCTTACCAATCAAGTTATTTAGAGAGTTAGTCGGGCCTTCATTGAGCTGACTGATGCAGTTTCAATAAAAAAAAACAAAGCTTTCACACACAAAAAATGATTACGTGATTAAGATAATAATTTTAGGGCATCCGTTATGTAAATTAGTTCGTAAATTGGGCAGATGGATCAGAGGCCGACATAAACATGGTTGTCTGTGAGGATTACGAGCATATGACAACCCACGGACAGACGGACGGACGATAGGAGACAGTAGCAGACGGACGGACGGTAGCAGACGGTAAAGGAGAAGAACAAACCCCCTCCCCCATACTACATCCCCCCGTTCCTTCTCTCTTTCCTTCCTTCCTTTTCTTATCTTATATCCCCCCCCCCCCTTACTTTCCTCCTGTCTCTTTACTTCCCTCATTCTTTTTCCACACAATCATTCTCCCTCTCTATCTACCTCAACTTCTCCTTCCTTCTCTTTTCAATCCCTCCTCTTACCTCTTTCCTCCTCTTCTCCTTCCTTCCCCTTACCTCCTAACGTCTCTTACCTTAATTTCATTCCTTATCTCATTTCCTTTCCCACACCAGGAATCCTTGACTCTACTCACCCATCCCTGTTCCTAAATCTTCCATCCATCCCTTCCTCTGTCTCACCCCTCTCCACTTATTCCCTACTCTTCACCCTCTCTTCTTCTCCCCTTCCCCGCTCCCCCCGCTCTTCACTCATCCTACACCCCCTTCTTCTCCCCCTCTCTCTTCACTCATGCCACCCCACCCCCCTCTGCCGTACACACAGGAAGGGTACTGAGGGGTATACGTCGGGCAGGTAGTTTTTGCCCACATACAAGACCTTAAAATACCCATCGAGGGAGATAATGTGTGAGGGTTCATTCTCCTCTCTTAGTTTATGGTGTTGGCGTTGGTCACCTGTGGGTCCGTCTATCTATCTGTCTGTCTGTTTGTTTGTCTCTCTCTGTCTAACTCACACCTTTCTGGCTGCCTCAGTAGTCAGGCCGGTGTCTAAAATGTCCGTCTGGTTCACTTAAAACGACATTTTTTTTTTCTATCTGAGAAGAGTGTCTGAATGCACGTCTAGTTGTGTACATTTTGAGGGTCGGTTATTCTCCTTCAGGTGTTTCACTGTGTCTTATAACCCTCGAGGCCGCATCTCTGACCTCTACTGTTAATAATAAGAACGAGGGAGCCACTGAAGATAGGCCGAGTCCTCCGCCACAATAAAGTCCGGACGGCCATTAACGAAAAAATAAAAGGCAGAAAACATTGATTATTAAACTTGTATGAGATCTTGTTATGATATATTCACACACCAAGTTTAGTTTAAATCCAGTGTTATTGGTGCGAGTTACTGCGTTCACACACACACACACACACACACACACACACACACACAAAAACACACACACACACACACACACAAAAACACGTGCTGTCCTTAGTCATTCCTTCGAGACAGAGGGATAACAACATTTTACACAAAGTCAGAGGATAATTAACACCGAAGTACTACAGTAATGAGTCAACAAACGTGATGGTTCAATCTAGAGAGTAGCGCTGACACCTGAGTAATTAAACCCTGGTGACAATGTTCCCAATTAGCGCCCTCTACACCTGATCTTGTTAATAATAATAATAATAATAATGTTATAACGACTCTGTAACAAACATCTCACTGTTATATTATCCTCCTCACACTCATATCTCTCGCTTACATGTGTGCCTTAACAACGTACTGTATCTAGCAGCTCAAGTAAGGCAGTAAGATGCGCCCTCACACCTCCACCCAGCCCAGGAGAGGTGAAGGTGTGTGGGGTCCGTCCTACACCACCACCACTTCGCCTTCAATACTGCCGGTAATTTCCACACCTTAATTAAACTGAATCCGAAACTATGTCAGGTGAACCTTTGTCTGATGTATATGATGGATGTTACCTGGACCTATGTCTGTATCTATGTGCACCACTGTACCTCATGTGTGTACCTGTGTCTGTATCTATGTGCACCACTGTACCTCATGTGTGTACCTGTGTCTGTATCTATGTGCACCACTGTACCTCATGTGTGTACCTGTGTCTGAATCTATGTGCACCACTGTAACTCATGTATGTACCTGTGTCTGTATCTATGTGCACCACTGTACCTCATGTGTGTACCTGTGTCTGTATCTATGTGCACCACTGTACCTCATGTGTGTACCTGTGTCTGTATCTATGTGCACCACTGTACCTCATGTGTGTACCTGTGTCTGTATCTATGGGCACCACTGTACCTCATGTGTGTACCTGTCTGTATCTATGTGCACCACTGTACCTCATGTGTGTACCTGTGTCTGTATCGATGTGCACCACTGTACCTCATGTGTGTACCTGTCTGTATCTATGTGCACCACTGTACCTCATGTGTGTACCTGTCTGTATCTATGTGCACCACTGTACCTCACGTGTGTACCTGTGTCTGTATCTATGTGCACCACTGTACCTCACGTGTGTACCTGTGTCTGAATCTATGTGCACCACTGTACCTCATGTGTGTACCTGTGTCTGAATCTATGTGCACCACTGTACCTCATGTGTGTACCTGTGTCTGCATCTATGTGCACCACTGTACCTCATGTGTGTACCTGTGTCTGAATCTATGCGCACCACTGTAACTTACACCTGTACCTGTGTGAACCTATGTAAACTACGTGCACCACTGTATCTTAAAAACGTATAAATAAATTGCATATATTAAATGTATCAATGTAATATGTCTGTACCGGTAATACTGTACCTGACTTACACCCTGTGTATCAACATGTATAACCACTGTATCTCATGGCTGTACCTGTTAACTGTACCACTGACATGAAATAAATGTCCTGGAGAGAGAGAGACTGTGTGTGTGTGTGTGTGAAAATCAAAGCTCAACATAAATAAATAAATTAATTAAATCTCTGAAAATAAAATGAATTAGGAATATTCAGGTGGAGTTTCCCTAATAAGGTCATCAACAGCTCGCTCGTTGTGGGTAATTAGGAAGGGTATAATTGGTCGTGACGTCACGCCTCGTTAACGTCCGTGTACTGCAAAATTATGTGGCCATTATTGTGTGTGTGTGTGTGTGTGTAAAGACATCTATCCCTACCACCACTACCACCTGCATCACATCTACCACCATCGCCACTAAAAAAACACACACACACACACAGGGTTATTTCGAGCATCCAATTTTTCCGTCTGGCACGAGCAACCGTGGAGCTCCTCAATCACGGGACTGTTGCAGTAACCTGAGGGAGGGGTAGGAGGGGAGGGGTAAGAGGGGGGAGAAGGGGGGTGGGGGGGAGGTGTCTGTCGGGATCCTGCGAAGACCCTCAGGAATTTTTTTTTTTTGGGGGGGGGGGGGGTAATCTGGTTGGCATCTCTTGGAGGTGTGTGTGTGTGTGTGTGTGTGTTAATAGCAAGGTGTTTCCCGTAGAAGGTGGCATATGAACCGCAGCCCCACCCCACCTCTGTCTTGTGTGGCAGTGAGAAGTGATACCACCCCTCAGTGTCAAGACCTTACTCAATTACTCAAAATAGGCAAACTGTACTACAAGCTTTGTTAATAAATTTGTTAAACTAAACTAAAAACCACCTCTCCTTCTCCCCACTCCTCCTTCTCCCCACTCCTCCTTCTCCCCACTTCTCCTCCCTCACACTCTTCACCACTCATGTTACCCCCTCGTCTGTTCTTCCTCATGTGTAATAAATATGCGCATTGCTTATCTGACTGGATGCCTGTCTGTCTATCTGTCTGTCTGCCTGTCTCTCTAAACTACTGTGCACGTTTGACACCCAAGTTCCCCGAGGCAGCTATAAGGGTAATTCACTTCCACATACATAGCATAGTTGGTCACACATAGTTGGTCACACACTAGCTGGTCACGCATTAGTTGGTCACACACTATTTGGTCACACACTAGCTGGTCACGCATTAGTTGGTCACACACTAGCTGGTCACGCATAGTTGATCATACACTAGCTGGTCACAGATAGTTGGTCACACATAGTTGGTCACACAATAACTGTCACACATAGTTGGTCACACATAGTTGGTCACAGCAGGTCACACACTAGTTGGTCACACAATAACTGTCACACAATAGTCGGTCACACATACTGTAGTCACACAATAACTACTACACAATAGTCGGTCACACATACTGTAGTCACACAATAACTACCACACAATAGCTCGTCACACACACACATGTCCATCCCGGAGGCCAATTATTACACTCATCACCGTTATTGACACCACCGTCACGCACCGTCACACTATTCTCTCTCGTTCTATCTCTCTCTCATTCATCAGCCTCTGTGTCTCTCTCTCATTCATCAGCCTCTGTGTCTCTCTCATTCATCAGCCTCTGTGTCTCTCTCATTCATCAGCCTGTGTCTCTCTCATTCATCAGCCTGTGTCTCTCTCATTCATCAGCCTGTGTCTCTCTCATTCATCAGCCTCTGTCTCTCTCATTCATCAGCCTGTGTCTCTCTCATTCATCAGCCTGTGTCTCTCTCATTCATCAACCTGTGTCTCTCTCATTCATCAACCTGTGTCTCTCTCATTCATCAGCCTGTGTCTCTCTCATTCATCAGCCTCTGTCTCTCTCTCATTCATCAGCCTCTGTCTCTCTCATTCATCAGCCTCTGTGTCTCTCTCATTCATCAGCCTCTGTGTCTCTCTCTCATTCATCAGCCTCTGTGTCTCTCTCATTCATCAACCTCTGTCTCTCTCTCATTCATCAGCCTGTGTGTCTCTCTCATTCATCAGCCTGTGTCTCTCTCTCATTCATCAGCCTGTGTCTCTCTCTCATTCATCAGCCTGTGTCTCTCTCTCATTCATCAGCCTGTGTCTCTCTCTCATTCATCAGCCTGTGTCTCTCTCATTCATCAGCCTGTGTCTCTCTCATTCATCAGCCTCTGTGTCTCTCTCATTCATCAGCCTCTGTCTCTCTCTCTCATTCATCAGCCTGTGTCTCTCTCATTCATCAGCCTCTGTCTCTCTCTCATTCATCAACCTGTGTCTCTCTCATTCATCAGCCTCTGTGTCTCTCTCATTCATCAACCTGTGTCTCTCTCATTCATCAGCCTGTGTCTCTCATTCATCAGCCTCTGTGTCTCTCTCTCTCTCATTCATCAGCCTGTGTCTCTCTCATTCATCAGCCTGTGTCTCTCTCTCATTCATCAGCCTGTGTCTCTCTCATTCATCAGCCTGTGTCTCTCTCATTCATCAGCCTGTGTCTCTCTCATTCATCAGCCTGTGTCTCTCTCTCATTCATCAGCCTCTGTGTCTCTCTATATTGAAAGTTACAGGTCAAAATAAGACTTGGGTTCTTCTTCTTCTTCTTCTTATTCTTATTCATATTATTCTTATTATTATTATTATGTGGTAACTATGCCAGCCCCGCGGGAGACAGCTAACTGGTGGTGTAGTGGTCATCGTCTCGACCCGGCACGCTCAAGTACGATGGTTCGGATCCTGGTTAAGATATTATGTAGCCGACATTTGTATCAAGTTACAGTGTGGCGTGTTAGGTTAGGTTAAGGAAGAGCTTCATTCAAATTTGTATTCTTAATATTGGGGGAATTATTTATGCATTTAATCTTTACTCAATCAGACACCTGCATAGTTCCGGCCTCCTCTTGACAGGTGTGGGTACAAAACTGCTAACACTCTTTACTACACGACTGACTGTCCATTTACAATTCTGACTGACATGGAAACAGAATTCAATCTACGTGAATTATGAGAGGGAAACTGTACAGCTATTGCCATCTTTCCGTGACAGACATAGACAGAAACACAAGACAGATAAAGACAGTGGTTAATCATATAGTCTGTCTGTTTCTGTCTATCTATCTCTGTATATATCCAGCTATCTATCTGTCTATCTCCATCCACCTGTCTATCTGTCTGTCTCTTTCCCCTGTGCCCCTGCCCTCTCCTGAGCCAGGTTGAGGGGTGGAGACCAACACAGGCGCGACTCAACACAATGAAAGCTCTATATCTGCATGAAGGCTTCAACCGAACTACGACCCCGTGGGGAACTTTACACACACACACACACACACACACACACACACAGAGGAAGATTACCTCCCCCAAAATAATAATTAATTTCTATAAATCAAACTCTACACGGAAACAAATTTATCGCACAGTTGCACATAACTACTGACTAGGAATGAACCCCACAAAAAAAAAAAAAAACGCAGAAAAATGTCCCCTAGAACGCGAATTTAGATTAAATCGGATTGGCGACGAGGGAGAACCGTGCGAGTCAATTTTCCCGAGTTTGGCGAGAAGCACGAAGCGAATATCTCGGCTGGGAATCAACGTCACCCCTCCACTCTCTCTTCCTCTATCTGGGTTAATTGAGGGCCCAACGTCCGTGGTTAATTATGCAACATTATCAACGTTCGTGGTTATTTTCGCGCCGTGATGAACGGTCGTGGTTAATTTCGCAACATTATCAAAGTTCGTGGTTGTATGCTGAATAATTTACCCAGCATTATTATACGTGTCTGAGGTGAAATGTGTGCGAGGGAGATAGTGAGAGAGAGATAGTGAGAGAGAGATAGTGAGAGAGAGAGTGAGAGGGAGAGAGTGAGAGGGAGAGAGTGAGTGAGAGGGAGTGAGTGAGAGAGAGAGTGAGAGGGAGAGAGTGAGTGAGAGGGAGAGAGTGAGTGAGGGGGCAGTGAGGGAAGGAGAGTAAGAGGTGTGTGAGGGATGAAATGGAGGTTTAGGGAATGTGAGAGAGAATGAGTTACAACACACACACACACACACACACACACACACACACACACACACACACACACGTTTCAAGAGGTATAAAAATGTTGCTAACTACACAAGGATCACGACCTAGGGAGGAGGAGGAGGGAAGAGGCAGACAGGTACAAGAAGAGTGTGTGTGTGTGTGTGAGCTAAGTGGCTATGACAATACACCAGGACACGTCAAAAGGAACCATTAAATCGGATACGGTGACATTACGGTGGAAAAACAATGACGTCATAACTGGTGGCATAAGAGTAGTTATGACGTCATGGGAAAAACTATGACGTCATCAGTAGTGGTGGTGACGTCTAAGAGGACAAACAGTGATGTCAGAGATAATGGAGGTGACGTCACGACACAGATGGCGCCACGGGGGTATAAACAATGAAGGTGAAGTACCCAAACCCAGGCCATTACCGCCGCCCGGGAGACTGAGGGTAAGTGGCTGTAAATGTCGCCATCTTGAGGACGTAAAACAAGGGAAATAAAAACAAAACAATTTCACGCTGACGAGAAATTTGGCAGAGATATAACTCAAGTGTCAGTGAGCTACCAGGGTAAGGTATTAGTGTTTGGGGGCTAGTGTGAGGGGGCTACCAGGGTAAAGTATTAGTGTTTGGGGGCTAGTGTGAGGGGGCTACCAGGGTAAAGTATTAGTGTTAGGGGGCTAGTGTGAGGGGGCTACCAGGGTAAGGTATTAGTGTTGGGGGGCTAGTGTGAGGGGGCTACCAGGGTAAAGTATTAGTGTTTGGGGGCTAGTGTGAGGGGGCTACCAGGGTAAAGTATTAGTGTTAGGGGGCTAGTGTGAGGGGGCTACCAGGGTAACGTATTAGTGTTGGGGGGCTAGTGTGAGGGGGCTACCAGGGTAAAGTATTAGTGTTTGGGGGCTAGTGTGAGGGGCTACCAGGGTAAAGTATTAGTGTTTGGGGGCTAGTGTGAGGGGGCTACCAGGGTAAGGTATTAGTGTTGGGGGCTAGTGTGAGGGGGCTACCAGGGTAAGGTATTAGTGTTGGGGGCTAGTGTGAGGGGGCTACCAGGGTAAAGTATTAGTGTTTGGGGGCTAGTGTGAGGGGGCTAGTGTGAGGGGGCTACCAGGGTAAAGTATTAGTGTTGGGGGCTAGTGTGAGGGGGCTACCAGGGTAAAGTATTAGTGTTTGGGGGCTAGTGTGAGGGGGCTACCAGGGTAAAGTATTAGTCAGGGGAGCTAGTGTGAGGGGGGCTACCAGGGTAAAGTATTAGTGTTTGGGGGCTAGTGTGAGGGGGCTACCAGGGTAAAGTATTAGTCAGGGGGCTAGTGTGAGGGGGCTACCAGGGTAAAGTATTAGTCAGGGGAGCTAGTGTGAGGGGGGCTACCAGGGTAAAGTATTAGTGTTAGGGGGCTAGTGTGAGGGGGCTACCAGGGTAAAGTATTAGTGTTAGGGGGCTAGTGTGAGGGGGCTACCAGGGTAAAGTATTAGTGTTAGGGGGCTAGTGTGAGGGGGCTACCAGGGTAAAGTATTAGTGTTAGGGGGCTTGTGAGGGGGCTACCAGGGTAAAGTATTAGTGTTTGGGGGCTTGTGTAAGGGGGGCTACCAGGGTAAAGTATTAGTGTTTGGGGGATAGTGTGAGGGGGCTACCAGGGTAAAGTATTAGTGTTTGGGGGCTAGTGTGAGGGGGCTACCAGGGTAAAGTCTTAGTGTTTGGGGGCTAGTGTGAGGGGGCTACCAGGGTAAAGTATTAGTCAGGGGGCTAGTGAGGGAGCTACCAGGTTAAAGTTTTAGCCATGGGGCTAGTGTGAGGGGGCTGCCAAGGTAAAGTATTAGTCAGGGGGCTAGTGTGAGGGGGCTGCCAAGGTAAAGTATTAGTCAGGGGGCTAGTTTGAGGGGGCTGCCAAGGAAAAGTACTAGTCAGGGGGCTAGTGTGAGGGGGCTGCCAGGGTAAAGTATTAGTCAGGGGGCGAGTGTGAGGGGGGCTGCCAGAGTAAAGTATTAGTCAGGGGGCTACCAGGGTAAAGTATAATTCAGGGGGCTACTAGGGTAAAGTGTTAGTGAGGGGGCTACCAGGGTAAAGTATTAGTGAGAGGGCTACCAGGGTAAAGTATTAGTCAGGGGGCTACCAGGTTAAGGTATTAGTGAGGGGGCTACCAGGGTAAAGTATTAGTGAGGGGGCTACCAGGGTAAAGTATTAGTGAGGGGGCTACCAGGGTAAAGTATTAGTGAGTGGGCTACCAGGGTAAAGTATTAGTGAGAGGGCTACCAGGGTAAAGTATTAGTGAGAGGGCTACCAGGTTAAGGTATTAGTGAGGGGGCTACCAGGGTAAAGTATTAGTGAGGGGGCTACCAGGGTAAAGTATTAGTGAGGGGGCTACCAGGGTAAAGTATTAGTGAGTGGGCTACCAGGGTAAAGTATTAGTGAGGGGGCTACCAGGGTAAAGTATTAGTGAGGGGGCTACCAGGGTAAAGTATTAGTGAGGGGGCTACCAGGTTAAGGTATTAGTGAGGGGGCTACCAGGGTAAAGTATTAGTGAGGGGGCTACCAGGGTAAAGTATTAGTGAGGGGGGCTACCAGGGTAAAGTATTAGTGAGGGGGCTACCAGGGTAAAGTGTTAGTGAGGGGGCTACCAGAGTTAAGTATTAGTGAGGGGGCTGCCAGGGTAAAGTATTAGTGAGGGGGCTACCAGGGTAAAGTATTAGTGAGGGGGCTACCAGGGTAAAGTATTAGTGAGGGGGCTACCAGGGTAAAGTATTAGTGAGGGGGCTACCAGGGTAAAGTGTTAGTGAGGGGGCTACCAGGGTAAACTATTAGTGAGGGGGCTACCAGAGTTAAGTATTAGTGAGGGGGCTACCAGGGTAAAGTGTTAGTGAGGGGGCTACCAGGGTAAACTATTAGTGAGGGGGCTACCAGAGTTAAGTATTAGTGAGGGGGCTGCCAGGGTAAAGTATTAGTGAGGGGGCTGCCAGGGTAAAGTATTAGTGAGGGGGCTACCAGGGTAAAGTATTAGTGAGGGGGCTACCAGGGTAAAGTATTAGTGAGGGGGCTACCAGGGTAAAGTGTTAGTGAGGGGGCTACCAGGGTAAACTATTAGTGAGGGGGCTACCAGAGTTAAGTATTAGTGAGGGGGCTGCCAGGGTAAAGTATTAGTGAGGGGGCTGCCAGGGTAAAGTATTAGTGAGGGGGCTACCAGGGTAAAGTATTAGTGAGGGGGCTACCAGGGTAAAGTATTAGTGAGGGGGCTACCAGGGTAAAGTATTAGTCAGGGGTCTACCAGG
This sequence comes from Homarus gammarus, assembly GCA_958450375.1. NCBI lineage: Eukaryota > Metazoa > Arthropoda > Malacostraca > Decapoda > Nephropidae > Homarus > Homarus gammarus. The sequence continues at coordinate 497,236 of CAUDMG010001756.1, read as the reverse complement.
GTAAAGTATTAGTCAGGGGTCTACCAGGGTAAAGTATTAGTCAGGGGTCTACCAGGGTAAAGTATTAGTCAGGGGTCTACCAGGGTAAAGTATTAGTCAGGGGTCTACCAGGGTAAAGTATTAGTCAGGGGGCTACCAGGGTAAAGTATTAGTCAGGGGGCTACCAGGGTAAAGTATTAGTCAGGGGGTCCAAGGGCCACCTAGGCGTGAATTTGTTAAAGGTGTGGAAGGTGTCGCGAACACAAGAACCACACCCTAAGTTAACGAGTTGCAAGACCCAGTCTCAAGGAATCGTCCGAGAAGACCGGACAATTCGCCAACTGCACTGGCAAACCAATACCCCGGAACACGATCCGCAAATCGATTAACATCCAGGTTCCCAATTACTGCTGGGTAGACAGAGGCAAATGGCGTAAAGAAACTTGCCCATAGTTTCACCCTGCCCGGAAATCGAACCCGGGTCCGCTCCCTTGCGAGGCGTGAATGCTGACCATTACACCAGCGATATATTGAGAAGATGTCTCAAGAAATTTATATTCAAGAAGACATTACAAACGTGTAAAAAGACACAGTAAAGTAACAGTATAAGCAACTGCAGAAGCAAGAAAGTAGCAGGGGAATTAACGGCAAAGTAACAGTACAAACAAGAAAGTAACAGTGCAAACAGGAAAGTAACAGGAACAATCACGGTAAAGTAACAGAACAAGCAAGAAAGTATCAGGAACAATAACGGTAAAGTAACAGTAAAAAGTAACAGGAGTAGAATCAGCATGACAAGCAACAAGTGGCGGCCAGCGGATAACGCCATCACGCATGACAGTTGTTCATGACAGTGGTCACACCAACCACTTACAGGCGTCACTCCAGGATGCTGTCACGCCCGTACAGCTGCATGAGACTGCTGCTGTGTCATGCAGGTGGTGGTGTCATGCATGATGTAGTGATACTGTGTCATGCATGATGTAGTGGTACTGTGTCATGCAGGTGGTGGTGTCATGTAAGGTGTGGTAGATAGTGTTGGTGTCATGCACGGTGTGGTAGTACTAGTAGTAGCGGTGTCATGCATGGTGTGGTATTTGAGGACATACCTGGCAGACACTACGTGAATACTGAGGAGGTGAGTGTGGCTAAAATAGTGCCAGGTGGTTGGTGGCACCGAGCCATAGACAACACCACCATTTCCGGCACTTATACAATCACCACCACCACCATACAATCATCACCACCATCACCACAATCACCATTATCACGACCACCACCATTACCACGACACCACAACATCCTAGTGATAAAAATGTCTTTTTTTTCTGATCAATCCTCTTAGAAGATGCTTTTAAGACCTTGATGACCACAGCTGTAATACTGCCAGCCTCTTACAAAGACTTTCTAAGACGGTGACATAACCCCCTCCCCACTCTCCCCAACTTCACCAGGCACCCTGTCTTTCCCTCACCAGGCACCCTCCCTTTCCCTCACCAGGCACCCTCCCTTTCCCTCACCAGGCACCCTTTCATTCCCTTACCAGGCACCCTTCCTTTCCCTCACCAGGCACCCTTCCTTTCCCTCACCAGGCATCCTCCCTTTCCCTCACCAGGCATCCTCCCTTTCCCTCACCAGGCACCCTTCCTTTCCCTCACCAGGCACCCTTCCTTTCCCTCACCAGGCACCCTCCCTTTCCCTCACCAGGCACCCTCCCTTTCCCTCACCAGGCACCCTTCCATTCCCTTACCAGGCACCCTCCCTTTTCCTCACCAGGCACCCTTCCTTTCCCTCACCAGGCACCCTCCCTTTCCCTCACCAGGCACCCTCCCTTTCCCTCACCAGGCACCCTCCCTTTCCCTCACCAGGCACCCTCCCCTTCCCTCACCAGGCACCCTTCCTTTCCCTCACAAGGCACCCTCCCATTCCCTCACCAGGCACCCTCCCCTTCCCTCACCAGGCCCTCTCCCTTTCCCTCACCAGGCACCCTTCCTTTCCCTCACCAGGCACCCTCCCCTTCCCTAACCAGGCACCCTCCCCTTCCCTCACCAGGCCCTCTCCCTTTCCCTCACCAGGCACCCTTCCTTTCCCTCACCAGGCACCCTCCCCTTCCCTAACCAGGCACCCTCCCCTTCCCTCACCAGGCCCTCTCCCTTTCCCTCACCAGGCACCCTTCCTTTCCCTCTCCAGGCACCCTCCCCTTCCCTCACCAGGCCCTCACCCTTTCCCTCACCAGGCACCCTCCCTTTCCTTCACCAGGCACCCTCCCTTTCCCTCCTAAAGGTACCCTCCCCTTCCCTCACCAGGCACCCTCCTTTTCCCTCACCAGGCACCGTCCCTTTCTCTCACCAGGCACCCTTCCTTTCCTTCACCAGGCACCCTCCCCTTCCCTAACCAGGCACCCTCCCCTTCCCTCACCAGGCACCCTTCCTTTCCCTCACCAGGCACCCTTCCTTTCCTTCACCAGGCACCCTCCCCTTCCCTCACCAGGCACCCTTCCTTTCCCTCACCAGGCACCCTTCCTTTCCCTCCTCAAGGCACCCTCCCCTTCCCTCACCAGGCCCTCACCCTTTCCCTCACCAGGCACCCTCCCTTTCCTTCACCAGGCACCCTCCCTTTCCCTCCTAAAGGTACCCTCCCCTTCCCTCACCAGGCACCCTCCTTTTCCCTCACCAGGCACCGTCCCTTTCTCTCACCAGGCACCCTTCCTTTCCCTCACCAGGCACCCTCCCTTTCCCTCACCAGGCACCCTTCCTTTCCCTCACCAGGCACCCTCCCTTTCCATCACCAGGCACCCTTCCTTTCCCTCACCAGGCACCCTCCCTTTCCCTCACTAGGCACCCTCCCTTTTCCTCACCAGGCACCCTCCCTTTCCCTTACCAGGCACCCTTCCTTTCTCTCACCAGGCACCCTCCCTTTCCCTCACCAGGCACCCTTCCTTTCCCTCACTAGGCACCCTCCCTTTCCCTCACTAGGCACCCTCCCTTTCCCTCACCAGGCACCCTTCCTTTCCCTCACCAGGCACCCTCCCTTTCCCTCACCAGGCACCCTCCCTTTCCCTCACCAGGCACCCTCCCTTTCCCTCACCAGGCACCCTCCCTTTCCCTCACCAGGCACCCTTCCTTTCCCTCACCAGGCACCCTTCCTTTCCCTCACCAGGCACCCTCCCTTTCCCTCACCAGGCACCCTTCCTTTCCCTCACCAGGCAACCTCCCTTTCCCTCACCAGGCACCCTCCCCTTCCCTCACCAGGCACCCTTCCTTTCCCTCACCAGGCACCCTCCCTTTCCCTCACCAGGCACCCTTCCTTTCCCTCACCAGGCACCCTCCCTTTCCCTCACCAGGCACCCTTCCTTTCCCTCACTAGACACCCCCCTTTCCCTCACCAGGCGCCCTCCCTTTCCCTCACCAGGCACCCTTCCTTTCCCTCACCAGGCACCCTCCCTTTCCCTCACTAGGCACCCTCCCCTTCCCTCACCAGGCACCCTTCCTTTCCCTCACCAGGCACCCTTCCTTTCCCTCACGATGCACCCTCCGTTTCCCTCACCAGGCACCCTCCCTTTCCTTCACCAGGCACCCTCCCTTTCCCTCACCAGGCACCCTTCCTTTCCCTCACTAGACACCCCCCTTTCCCTCACCAGGCACCCTTCCTTTCCCTCACCAGGCACCCTCCCTTTCCCTCACCAGGCACCCTCCCCTTCCCTCACCAGGCACCCTTCCTTTCCCTCACGAGGCACCCTCCGTTTCCCTCACCAGGCACCCTCCCTTTCCCTCACCAGGCACCCTCCCTTTCCCTCACCAGGCACCCTTCCTTTCCCTCACCAGGCACCCCCCTTTAACCCTCACCAGGCACCCCCCCTTTAACCCTCACCAGGCACCCCCCCTTTAACCATCACCAGGCACCCTCCCTTTAACCCTCACCAGGCACCCTCCCTTTAACCCTCACCAGGCACCCTCCCTTTAACCCTCACCAGGCACCCTCCCTTTAACCCTCACCAGGCACCCTTCCTTACCCTCACCAGGCACCCTTCCTTACCCTCACCAGGCACCCTTCCTTACCCTCACCAGGCACCCTCCCTTTAACCCTCACCAGGCACCCCCCCTTTAACCCTCACCAGGCACCCTCCCTTTCCATCACCAGGCACCCTCCCTTTCCCTTCCCAGACACCCTCCCTTTCCCTCACCAGGCACCCTCCCTTACCTCCCCCCTCCCACACCCCCCACTCGACCACAAGTCATTAAAGATGCAAATACGATTTCGGATCCAGATCTGATTTTAACTGTGAGGGTGGTGGTGGTGGAGGTGATGGTGGTGGTGGAGGTGATGGTGGTGGTGGTGTTGAGGGTGGTGGTGGTGATGAGGGTGGTGGTGGTGGTGATGAGGGTGGTGGTGGTGATGAGGGTGGTGGTAGTGGAGGTAGTGGTGATGGTGGTGGAGGTAGTGGTGATGGTGGTGGAGGTAGTGGTGGTGGTGGTGGTGGTGGTATGTGGAGGTGGTGGTGATGAGGGTGGTGGTAGTGGTGATGGTGGTGATGAGGGTGGTGGTGGTGATGAGGGTGGTGGTGGTGGTGGTATGTGGAGGTGGTAGTGGTGGAAGTTTGAGGTGGTGGTGGGAGAGTTATGCTGTGGTGGGGGTGGTGGTATTGGTGGTGGAGGTAGTGGTGGTGGTGGTGATGAGGGTGGTGGTAGTGGTGATGGTGGTGATGAGGGTGGTGGTGGTGGTGATGAGGGTGGTGGTGGTGATGAGGGTGGTGGTGATGGTGGTGGTAGTGGAGGTAGTGGTGATGGTGGTGGTGGTGGTATTGGTGGTGGTGATGAGGGTGGTGGTGGTGATGGTGGTATTGGTGAAGGCAAGATATGTGGTCGTGGAGGTATGTAGTGGTGGTGGTGGTGAGGAGGATGGTGGTGATAGTGAAGAGGATGGTGGTGATAGTGAGGAGGATGGTGGTGATGGTGAGGATGGTGGTAATAGTGAGGAGGATGGTGGTGATGGTGAGGAGGATGGTGGTGATAGTGAGGAGGATGGTGGTGATAGTGAGGAGGATGGTGGTGATGGTGAGGATGGTGGTAATAGTGAGGAGGATGGTGGTGATGGTGAGGAGGATGGTGGTGATAGTGAGGAGGATGGTGGTGGTAGTGAGGAGGATGGTGGTGATAGTGAGGAGGATGGTGGTGGTAGTGAGGAGGATGGTGGTAATAGTAAGGAGGATGGTGGTGATAGTGAGGAGGATGGTGGTGATAGTGAGGAGGTTGGTGGTGATAGTGAGGAGGATGGTGGTGATAGTAAGGAGGATGGTGGTGATAGTGAGGAGGATGGTGGTGATAGTGAGGAGGATGGTGGTGATAGTGAGGAGGATGGTGGGGGGAGTGAGGAGGATGGTGGTGATAGTGAGGAGGATGGTGGTGATAGTGAGGAGGATGGTGGTGATAGTGAGGAGGATGGTAGTGATAGTGAGGAGGATGGTGGGGGTAGTGAGGAGGATGGTGGTGATAGTGAGGAGGATGGTGGTGATAGTGAGGAGGATGGTGGGGGTAGTGAGGAGGATGGTGGTGATAGTGAGGAGGATGGTGGTGATAGTGAGGAGGATGGTGGTGATAGTGAGGAGGATGGTGGTGATAGTGAGGAGGATGGTGGTGATAGTGAGGAGGATGGTGGTGATAGTGAGGAGGATGGTGGTAATAGTGAGGAGGATGGTGGTGATGGTGAGGAGGATGGTGGTGATAGTGAGGAGGATGGTGATAGTGAGGAGGATGGTGGTAATAGTGAGGAGGATGGTGGTGATGGTGAGGAGGATGGTGGTGATAGTGAGGAGGATGGTGGTAATAGTGAGGAGGATGGTGGTGATGGTGAGGAGGATGGTGGTGATAGTGAGGAGGATGGTGGTGGTAGTGAGGAGGATGGTGGTGATAGTGAGGAGGATGGTGGTGATAGTGAGGAGGATGGTGGTGATAGTGAGGAGGATGGTGGTGATAGTGAGGAGGATGGTGGTAATAGTGAGGAGGATGGTGGTGGTGATAGTGAGGAGGATGGTGGTAATAGTGAGGAGGATGGTGGTGATGGTGAGGAGGATGGTGGTGATAGTGAGGAGGATGGTGGTGATAGTGAGGAGGATGGTGGTAATAGTGAGGAGGATGGTGGTAATAGTGAGGAGGATGGTGGTGATAGTAAGGAGGATGGTGGTGATAGTGAGGAGGATGGTGGTAATAGTGAGGAGGATGGTGGTGATAGTGAGGAGGATGGTGGTGACAGTGAGGAGGATGGTGGTGGTGATAGTGAGGAGGATGGTGGTGGTGATAGTGAGGAGGATGGTGGTGGTGATAGTGAGGAGGATGGTGGTGGTGGTGATAGTGAGGAAGATGGTGGTGGTGGTGATAGTGAGGGGGATGGTGGTGGTGATAGTGAGGAGGATGGTGGGGGTAGTGAGGAGGATGGTGGTGATAGTGAGGAGGATGGTGGTGGTGATAGTGAGGAGGATGGTGGTGGTGATAGTGAGGAGGATGGTGGTGGTGGTGATAGTGAGGAGGATGGTGGTGGTGATAGTGAGGAGGATGGTGGTGACAGTGAGGAGGATGGTGGTGGTGATAGTGAGGAGGATGGTGGTGGTGGTGATAGTGAGGAGGATGGTGGTGATAGTGAGGAGGATGGTGGTGGTGATAGTGAGGAGGATGGTGGTGGTGGTGATAGTGAGGAGGATGGTGGTGGTGGTGATAGTGAGGGGGATGGTGGTGGTGATAGTGAGGAGGATGGTGGGGGTAGTGAGGAGGATGGTGGTAATAGTAAGGAGGATGGTGGTGATAGTGAGGAGGATGGTGGTGGTGGTGATAGTGAGGAGGATGGTGGTGGTGATAGTGAGGAGGATGGTGGGGGTGGTGATAGTTAATGAGGATGGTGGTGGTGATAGTGAGGAGGATGGTGGTGATAGTGAGGAGGATGGTGGTGGTGGTGATAGTGAGGAGGATGGTGGTGGTGATAGTGAGGAGGATGGTGGTGGTGGTGATAGTGAGGAGGATGGTGGTGGTGGTGATAGTGAGGAGGATGGTGGTGGTGATAGTGAGGAGGATGGTGGTGGTGGTGATAGTGAGGAGGATGGTGGTGGTGGTGATAGTGAGGAGGATGGTGGTGGTGGTGATAGTGAGGAGGATGGTGGTGGTGGTGATAGTGAGGAGGATGGTGGTGGTGGTGATAGTGAGGAGGATGGTGGTGGTGATAGTGAGGAGGATGGTGGTGGTGGTGATAGTGAGGAGGATGGTGGTGGTGATAGTGAAGAGGATGGTGGTGGTGATAGTGAGGAGGATGGTGGTGGTAGTAGTGAGCAATACTTCAACAAATCGACCGCCAAACCTAAATACAAATTATACAAAGTTTCTCTTCCTGTACTGATCAATGTGCTGTCAACAAGCCTCTGTTTACACACACCTACAGCCGCCCCCCCCCCCCCCCCCCCCTCATTCTCAACCCACCAACTCTAATTTAAGGAGAACGTCAATACCTTCAGTGTTTGATAAGGGGACGCCTCGTTTAGTATACACGGCCACAGCAACTCTTCCTGCATTATACACCGTACTGCACATTACGAAACATAGCAAGATCTCAGGGTAGACTTGATGTAGTACTTCGTGATCACTGAGCCAATATTTATAGGCAGAGATTATTTCACATGCATATTAACCCCAACTTAACTTATCCTAACCTAACTCCCCCCCTAGTAACGTTAGGGTGATAAGTCTTCATGCGAGACGGCTAATCTTAGGTAATCCCTTACCTACATGACAATAGGGGATTAATAACTGCATAACAACTTCTACCATGTGTTGCGGTCGACGGCGGGAGCAAGGGGCGTCGGTAACACTACCAACCACACAGTGTAGTTCCTCAGCCCATGTTTCACGTGCTAGTGGTGGCTGCTCAACACATGTTGCTGTGGAGAGTATCAGAGGGTCAAGTGCCTCGGCCAGCACATGTGTTAGCTCGATCAAGGACAATTTCCAGAGAAACTCAGACTTTACAACACACACATTATATATATATATATATATATATATATATATATATATATATATATATATATATATATATATATATATATATATTATATATATATATATATATATAAGGCGAAGTAGAATCTGCCGTGACAACAACTGCAGTAATAATAGTAAACCACCCAGACCCTACTAAGATAATGAAGGAGAGAAACTAAACAGGGACACCAACGGCGAGGAACACAACAGTGCCAACAACAGTGGAAACTCCATCATGTAACTGAGGGAGAAACTACTGGTAAAATATGCAATGACGTCACTACTGATGATACACTCACACACACACACACGAGGTTCCCATATGCATGATGGCCCGTTTAGGTCAGTGTACTGTAGTCTCTCTCTCTCTCTCTCTCTCTCTCTCCTATCAGTGAACACAACCGCTACACGTCCCTTTTCAACCAAACCATCCGTGAAATACGCACTGCAAAGAAGACTCACAACCTAACGAAGATGCAACACCTAAAGCAGACCAACATCAGTCAGTGGTATGTTAAGCTTTAAGAACTCTGTGGACTAAACAATAAGACACACCCCCATCCCCTTCATTAGCCATCTCACTATTGGTGACGCAGCTGAGCAATCAAACAACTATTTCGAAACTAATGTATATGCCAGACTTAGCGTAAGAATTTGAAGTAGCAAAACGTCGGAACAAACTGAAGCGAAGGCGCTCCACCTCCCCCATTGACTTATCAATGAAACTCTACAAGGAGTTCTCCCCGGAATTAGGTAAATCCCTCTGCTCCATCATCAATGCCTTCCTCAGCCAAGCAAGATGCCCAGCTGACTGGAAGACCTCATATATGTCACCAGTGCCCAAGTCAACCAGCCCAAAATCCTCAAATGAGCTACGACCCATTGCAATCACCCAATACCCAGCTTAATCTGCAAAAGTTTCGTGTTTGACAGCATAGATATTCAGCAATTTGACAATATGAAAACTTCCTCCACCACTCACTGTGTAGTCAGCTTTCTCGACTACATATACCGCCATCTGGAAAAAACGAAAGACGTCTGTGGCTGTCGCCTTCATTGACTTCATCAAGCACAAGCATTTGATCTAGTCGGCCACAATTTAATTATCAACAAAGCTATCGACCTCGGGTTTCGAAGAAGTCTTATACCATGGCTTACAGACTTCCTCAGTGACCAACGCCAAGCCGTACGCTTCCGAGGGGATGTCTCCACTTTTCAGTCACTTACCTGTGGCGTCCCCCAAGGCACCAGGAGGGGACTGCTCTGATTCCTTATGCTAATCAAGGATGCCCTAAGAGAAACCTCTGCTCACTGGAAATATGTCGACGACTCCACCATTGGGATCGGTGTCAACAACTCAGCTCCCGATTACACCGCCCCCCAGGATTTATTGAAGTCTCCAAAATTGGACCACCAACAACCACGTCACCATAACCATAGCAAGACCATGGTTATGCACATCAACCTTTTATCTAACGTTGTCCCACACCCTCCCATTACTTTGGGCCCAAACACACTCTAGGTTGAAGATTATACTAACTAAGCTCCTCGGCGTTACTATAGATAACAAACTAAATTGGAAAACACACGTCAGTAAATTTGTCAAAACCTCCAGTTTTCGTCTCCACCTCCTCCGCCGACTCAAGTTCCTCGGCATTCATGCGCCCAAGCTCCTCAGTGTTTACTCAACATTCATACTTCCCAAGATCACCTCTGCCTCCCCTGTCTGATCTTTCTCCCTAAATGTCACGCAATGGAGACACCTAGAAAGGTGAAAAGGAGGGCATGCAAGATTATTCTCTCCCCTTCCTACTCCACATATCAAGTGCTCAACACACTGACCCTCTCGGTTCTCTCTGATCATCACCACGACCTCATCTGCAAATTTGGTGAGGACCTTCTCCAGCAGCATCCTCAACACCGGCTCCGCGAATTGCTGTTCGACACTACAAACGCATCCAGCCCATACGAGCACGTACTGATCGCTATAAGAACAGCCCAGTCCCAACCATTGTAAAAATTATCAACAACTCGTAATCAACCAGTGTGTTCATTCCCAGCCAATCTTACCTTTTTACACTGTTACAATGTTGAAATAGCCTGTAGTATAACCTTCTCCTCACCGAGTTATTATATATCGTATTTGTATCACTTATGTTACTTGTATAATATTAGTCAATCAAGTGACCCATTCCCATATTATGTAACAGTGTATTTTCAGCCTTCTGGCTACCCTGCCCTTTCAATAAACCGTTAATTATTATTATTACACAAACCAGCTACGGTAGCAGTTAATGGTGCTATTGCTAGTCTCTTGAGCTCCTGCTGCCTTTATGGAGCTACTCCTGACTACAGTAATATGGCGTGTCTCAGATTGGAAACGTACTCAGATGTTGAATTAAAAAAAAATTAAACATACGAGTCGCTAGGGTTACTGAAGCTCGTGTTGTGATCCGTACAGCACATGTTCCTGTGTGTGGACTTGACTACACAAGTACTGTATATCTAGCAAAATAAGTTTCCAACCCACGGAGCAACATACTGACAGATACTGTACATAAAAACGGATGCAAAAATGACGGTATCTCAGACGTCCACTCAACCATGGCGGGGAGAGGACCCCCCCCCCCCCTCACTGTACCGGGTGGCGAGAGAGGGGAGGGGGGGAGGGGGGAGGGGGAGCCAATTTTTCATATCTAACACTCTCATATGTCACTAACACCACCACCACATCACAAACACCGATACCAATCCCACACACCTTCACCCACCCCCACACACAAACATTTTCATCCACCCCCACACACAAACAGCTCCACACACCCCCACATACAAACACCTTCACCCACACACAAACACCTTCATCCACCCCAATAAACAAACACCTCCTACCCCCACACACAAACACCTCCACCCACCCCACAAACACCTTCATCCACCCCCACACACAAACACCTCAATCTACCCCCACACACAAACACCTCCACCCACCCCACACACAAAGACATTCACCCACCTCCACACACAAACACCTCCTACCCCCACACACAAACACCTTTACCCACCCCCACACACAAACACCTCCTACCCCGACACACAAACACCTTCACCCACCTCCTACCCCCACACACAAACACTTCCTACCCCCACACACAAACACCTCCTACCCCCACACACAAACACCTCCTACCCCCACACACAAACACCTCCTACCCCTACACACAAACACCTCCACCCACCCCCACACACAAACACCTTCACCCACCCCCACACACAAACACCTTCACCCACCCCCACACACAAACACCTTCACCCACCCCCACACACCTTCACCCACCCCACACACAAGCACCTTCACCCACCCCCACACACAAACACTTCCTACCCCCACACACAAACACCTCCTACTCCCACATACAAACACCTCCAACCACCACCCACCCCCACACACAAACAACTCATACCCCTACACACAAACACCTCCTACCACCCCCACACACAAACACATCCAACCACCACCCACCCCCACACACAAACACCTCCAACCACCACCCACCCCCACACACAAACACCTCCATCCACCCCCACACACAAACACCTCCAACCACCACCCACCCCCACACACAAACACCTCCAACCACCACCCACCCCCACACACAAACACCTTCACCCACCCCCACACACAAACACCTCCAACCACCACCCACACACAAACACCTCCAACCACCACCCACCCACACAAACACCTCCAACCAACCCCACACACAAACACCTCCAACCACCACCCACCCCCACACACAAACACCTTCACCCACACACAATCAAACCAAGACTTCGCCAGACGGAATACACATCATAAAAGGGGCCAAGAATTCCAATTCCCATATTATAAAATTCTTCCCCTGTACACCTTACACATTTTCTAAATATTATTCTCCACCCCAACTTTTACGGAAATTTGAGAGAGGCGCGGGAGTTGAAAATTACAGCACCGTAATCTTACAACACTTGAGGAAGTTTTATAAATTCTGACTCGCTTTTCTCCCACACGACGGGAGAAAGTTCTGAATAATTAACTTTAAAAAATGAGCAGCTATCACTGGTACTATGATAACAAGAGGGCATCGATCAATGAACTTAAAATAACAAATGAGCAGCAACTACTGAACTTATAATAACGAGAGAGGATCGATCACTGAACTTATAATAACAAGGGAGAGGGCCGATCACCTGAACCGTATGTGAACACAGAAAACTATAACACTTAGGTAAAAAAAAAAAAAATCACCCTCACTGTGTACCCATGACAGGTTAGGGTCCAAATTCTTTTAAGATTTTGATGTTAAAATTTCCCCATCCAAGTTATGAGAAATAAACTAAAACAAAAATAAGCTGAAATTTCGAACCATAAGTTACTTGGCACCATGCGTGTGGAATCCACCATCATAGACAGAGAGAGGCACCATAGTTTCTCTCTCTCTCTTAAGTTCTTTATACATATTTACAAAGTATTATTTCTAACAGAGAAAACACTTTATATGTTTAATTAATATCCTAATAACAAACGAGTCCATCGACCACTGACCTAACAAACAAAAGCGCATCGACCACCGACCTTATACCCACAGGAGGACCCGGGGAAGGCAGGCGACCCGACAATCAATAGTTGGTTCTCGACGGGGTTTTAATAAGTTAATTAATACGTATTGATTAATGATACCATAGTTAAGGTGATTTTTTGCACAAGATACCGTTAAAGGTTACATAAGGGGTTGGCTAGAATGTTTTAGTACTTACAACAAAATTATTAATGTTATTTAAAAAAAAAAACATTAACTGCAGTAGTTGGTCACTGAGTCTAAAACACAAAGTTACGTTTTAAAAGGTTACAAGATTTCACCGTAAAATGACTTAAGCTGCTTCACAGGGATGACAACCAAAATGACGCCAAAGTGTATCTGAAACTATAGCAATTACGCTCTTATAAATAAGTACTGACCAAAACAACAACAACAATAATAATAATAATAATAATAATAATAATAATAATAAAAATAATAATAATAATAATAAAAATAATAATAATAATAATAAATGTAACACTACTAATATTGCTACTACTATTAATAATAATAATAAAACATTAAGTAAGGAACAAGCCGTCCTCCCAGCAAGCCATCATGCAGGGGTCATGACAGTGTGTCGAGGTGCATGTCACTCCGAAATCGATGTCATACAAGGTCGATGATTCATGGGGTCGTGTGTCAAGGAGGAGGTCGATACACGACCTCCCGTACAAGATGCAGCGACAACCATGAAACATTTACCACGACCAAAGACCGCGAGAATAAACGGATTTCAGACGATTAATCTTCACCACGAGAATAACGGGTGGAAAAGTGGAGCTTTCGACGATACAGAGCCCAATTTTGTCGTTCCTATTAGACTTGGACGACACAGAGGACAGTTCTGTCGTTACCTGTGACACTGAATCTGTCTTTACACTCGGGCAAGGGGAAGACCTCGCCACACGTGCCACAATTAGCCCCCCATCTTGGCCAGTTGACCCATGGACTGGGTATATGGGCATTCAACCAACAAAAGAAGCCGAGGAGAGGCATGATTGACTGAACTGATGCCCACAAGAGAGGCATAACTGGGTCTTGTGGGTATAACTTGGAATAGTACTATGAAAAATTATAATATGGAAATTTATTGTAAAAAAATCACAAAATACCCAAATACTTATCTGTCTGTTTAAATATCCATATATCTATCTGTGTCTGTCTCCCTTTATCTTTCTTCCTCTTTATCCCTCCCTTTTTCTCGCTCTCCCTATTTTACTAATTTTCCATTTTTGTTCCTTCTCCCGCCCCTTTATTTCCCTTTCTCCCATTATCTCTCTCTCCCTCCGTTTTTATTTCTCTCTACACCTCCCTTTTTGTTCCTATCTCTCCCTTTATCTCTCAACTCCGTTTTCATTTCCCTCCCTCTCTCCCTCGCTGGTGTGTAACGTACTAATGTGAGTCGTGACGAGGCTGAGGGAGAAGCGGCGGCTAAGGATGAAATCACTGTTTTTATGGCAATGGTGAGGTTTTCCCCGCCCTCCAATATTCTTCCACCAGTCATGACACAAAAACTGGAACGACTGTCATGACTGGTAGTTGCAGGAGACGGAGGGCGAAGAGTTTCTGAGGGTGCCCTTGGAGGTGAGGGGCGTGTGAGAGAGAGAGAGAGAGAGAGAGAGAGAGAGAAGAGAGAGAGAGAGAGAGAGACTAGAATCAGTGAAGCCTGGAACCAGTGAAGCCTTTGGCCACAGTGAAACTATAGGAACCAAACTGAAGCGTAAAGCCAAGGTGAAGCCTAGAGCACAGTGAAGCCTAGACGCACAGACAAGCCAGGAAGCCATAATGAGGCCTTCTAAGTCTTAACAAAGAACCAGCCAGGGAGGAAAATATATTATAGTCGGAATTTTCGTCCACTTTTCCTCGGTAATATTGAAGAGTATAATCAGGAGACCTTCATATGTAGAGATGATGTATCGATCATCTCGTGCCTCGTGTTAGTGTCTCAAGACCACCACAGAGACAGGCATTACAGAAACACTAGATATAAAATGATGTAGTGTGTGTGTGTGTGTGTGTGTCACCGTTTATCTAAATCTCTTATCTTGAACTTTCCGAGAACTCACATAAGAACGAGAAGCGTGAGGCAACAGTCCACGAGTGAACAAAAGGGACGCACCTCCTCGGCTACTCCACAGAAGTCGTCAAGGGGTAATCACCTCCCCATTACTTCTTCCCCCTCCGCTCACCCCCATTCAAGACGCAAATTGATACGTGTTCATCAATTTAATGTAAAGAACACCTGTAAGACATTGGGGTGAATCTATTATTGGGTTAGGATAAGTTAGGTTGGTTCGGATTGGGTTAGGTTAGGTCATGTTAGGTTTGGTGGTTTGGCTTGGTTTGGCTTGGTTAGGTTAATCTTCAGGTGAAATAAGCCGGGGTGTCTAATATTCAGGTGACCCACTATACTTTTACAGCGGGGATGTTGAGGTACTCACAGCGACCAGCATCTCGAAGACACCTGGGAGCTCGTGTCTCCACAACACTCACCTGCAACACACAAATTAGCAATTAAATACAGGTAAGACACGTGTAATGTAAGATGCGCAGAACACACACACGCACTGTGACGTCCCTCTAAGCACTGGAATTCTAAAAATAATGATTTTCACCCCCAAAAAATGCAACAAGTTTCCCAGAAAACTCTGCATCAACTGACCATGTGGTTACTGTTGTAGTTATTCGCCATTTAAGTTAAATTAATTGGACAACGTATATTAAAAGATAGTCCAGTGTTAAAAGAAACAAAACTTAAAAACAAATATAAACATTATTAATACTTAGACTCCATATTTATGTGTGTATAATAAAGAATATAATAAGAAATAAGTCAAGAACAACAAAAACACATCTACCAGCGTACACTTAGGACAAGTTCCTACACTAACAGGAGACACCACCACTCTTACTGCGAGCACAGTCGTATCTAGAACCTCTGCGTACGTAAACGTAGGATCACACAAAACTCGCAGGTGCTCCTCAGTTAGAAGAAGGGAGTGGAAGGATTCCGGAGTTAAAGGGAAAAACAGTATCGTCTGCTCCGTGTGAAGGTAGAGAGAGTTCTCCCGGCTGGGTCCTTACCTCGACGGTGCAGGTGTGACAACCACCCAAAACAAGTGAACATCGCTATGCCCAATATTCCCAACATGTACCCGTAACCATAATGAAGCTCCATGAACCAATACAATCATTAATCTTACCCTAAATATATTATTATAAATTGATCATCCAATATAAGACGACATAGAACAATACAATAATACGTAAAATAAGTCCTAAGACATATACAAAATAAGTTATAAAACAATACATATGAAACAGTATAATTATACCTACAATAATACATAGAAAACGTAGAGAGAACAAGTAATGAAACTTACACTACAGTAATACATAGAACACATGAAACATATACATTAAACAAATCATGAAACAGACCCTACTATAGTACATAATACATTAAAACATGGCTCCTGTACCGTGAACATGAAACATTAACGGTACATTGACTTTATTCCAAACATGCTTTACCAAATCACACACACACACACACACACACACACACACATTTTATATAAATAATTTCACCCCTTATCATCTTACTAGCCGTTCGGGCGGTTGTTGTACGAGAAATTCATGCACAGTCACTCCTTCATACATAAATATACTCTCATACACGCACTACTAGGCAGACAGACAGACAAACAAACATGCACACACACACACATGCACGTCCCAGACTCTGTGGCAACAACGCTCAATGCCACAGGATAATTCTGTTGCCTTTGGTTGTCATGCGAGGCTCAGCTCTGGTTAAGACTCAGCTCTGGTTAATGCACAGCTCTATATGTATTATGTACACTTGTTAAGTTGGCAATGTGTGTGTGTGTGTGTGTGATTTCTTCATTCTCTCAACCTCATATGTTCACTCTCTCTCTCTCTCTCTCTCTTACGCTCACATTTTCACCCCCCCCCCCCCTCTCTCTCTCTCTCTCTCTCAGGGATCGAACAGAAGAATCCTGACAAATTTCCCCGACTTTTTCCCGCCCGGGGGTAATTTTTCCCTGCCACAGGAACTCAAACCTTGTGAGGAATTTTCTCTACATTGTACCTTAGTAAAACAGACTTCCAAGATACAAAAATATTAGTTATAAAATGGTATCACCTGAAGATTAGACCCCCAGCTTATTTCACCTAAAGATTCACCATCCTAATACTAGTCTAGTCTAAGCTAACCTAAGCGCCAGGTAACCTTAGGGTGTTTAATCTTCAGGTGAAATACAAAATACAGACAACGGGAAGGACACAATAAAGGGGAATTCATAATACAGAAAAATACACCACACTAAAATATATACATATAAGAGGAAGACTTACTCTATACTGTATCTTACTAAACCTTTCCTATAAGATACAAAACTAACACGACTACAAAATACAGAAGGAACATCACTGTAATATTACAGTAAATTAATATATGTCAGATATTAAAACAAAAAATTATTTCCAAAGATTAAATTGTCAAAAAAAAAATATATGAGAAAAATAGTGGTGGTAATAGTGGTAACAATGGTGGGAGTGGTAATAGTGGTAAGAATGGTGGTAATAGTGGTAAGAATGGTAACAATGGTGGTAGTGGTAAAAGTGTTAAGAATAGGGGTAGTGTTACTAGTGGTCACAATGGTGATAGTGGCAATAGTGGTAAGAATGGTGGTAATAGTGGTAGAATGGTAACAATGGTGGTAGCGGTAAAAGTGGTAAGAATAGGGGTAGTGTTACTAGTGGTCACAATGGTGATAGTGGCAATAGTGGTAAGAATGGTAACAATAGTGGTAGTGCTCCCCGAGTCAGCTCAATGCATCAGCCTTGCCCGTCTCCTTATCGACATTCTTCAATAGTTTCTGTCTTAGCCGAACTGAATCACCCCCCGGGGAGCACTGGGGAGTGAGGGGGGGGGGGGAGGAAAGACGAAATAAAAGAGGCGAAATATAGATTGATGGTGATGACGATAAAAGAAGGAAGAGGAGGAGGGAAGAAAAGAGGATGGGGTGGCTGCAAGAGAAGAGGAAAGGAGGCGAAGGATGGAGAAAAAGAGAAGACAAAGAAGAAGTGAAAGAAGAAGAAGAGGAGGAGGAGAGAAGAAAAATAAAGGGATATGGAGGACGATAATATAAAGAGAGAGAGAGAGAGAGAGAGAGAGAGAGAGAGAGAGAGAGAGAGAGAGAGAGAGAGAGAGACTTCAACGTGTTCACTATACTATAAAACAACTTCGATATTTCTGACACCATTACTGCCCCTGACTCACTGTTAACCTACTCTGACCCACCGTACTGGTCGGGTGATGATGGTGGGTTCAGTGTACCGACATGGGTTCAGTGTGGGTCCAGTGACGGTGGTTATGGGTTCAGTGTGGGTCCAGTGACGGTGGTTATGGGTTCAGTGTGGGTCCAGTGACGGTGGTTATGGGTTCAGTGTGGGTCCAGTGACGGTGGTTATGGGTTCAGTGTGGGTACAGTGACGGTGGTTATAGGTTCAGTGTGGGTCCAGTGACGGTGGTTATGGGTTCAGTGTGGGTCCAGTGATGGTGGGTTCAGCTGTACAGGGTCAGGCCTCTACTGCGACAAACAGCTACGTGAATTATCCCCAAATCGGATAAAACTAAGATCAGAGAGAGAGAGAGAGAGAGAGAGAGAGAGAGAGAGAGAGAGAGAGAGAGAGAGAGAGAGAGGATTGAATCTGCTACGGTAACGAAAGCAAATGTTAAAGAGCAGTTCATCACCATAGTTTCTAAACCTCCGCCCACACCCTCATCTTTCCTCCGCCCACACGCTCCTCTATTCTCCGTTTACATCCCCTCTCTCCTACGCCCACACCCCACTCTCTCCTCCGCCCACACCCCACTCTCTCCTCCGCCCACACCCTTCTCTCTCCTCCGCCCACACATCACTCTCTCCTCCGCCCACATCCTCCCCCTTTCCTCTGGCCACACCCTCTTCTCCTTCCCCCAACTTTCAAGGCTTCCTACATCTACGTATAGCACCCTTCCCCCTCCACGCCTCTTCCCCTCCCCACCCCTTCCCGTCCACGCCCCTTCTCCTTCCCCTCCACGCCCCTTCACCTTCCCGTCCACGCCCCTTCTCCTTCCCCTCCACGCCCCTTCACCTCCCCCTCCACGTCCCTTCACCTCCCCCCTCCACGTCCCTTCACCACCCCCCTCCACGCCCCTTCACCTCCCCCTCCATGCCTCAGTATGCTGGTCGCCACACAAACCAGGATTGAATCGGTTACAGTTTCCAGAGTGTGTGGAGAGAGAGAGAGAGAGAGAGAGAGAGAGAGAGAGAGAGAGAGAGAGAGAGAGACGCCCTGCTGATGCATGACCCTTCGCCACTTACACAGTTGGATGGGGAAGGAGGGTGTGAGAGGCAGGGAGAGTGTAGGAGACTGAGGGTGAGAGACGGGGTGAGTGTGAGACTAAGGGTGACAGTGTGTGAAGGTGAGAGAGTGTAAGGGTGAGAGACAGGGAAAGTGTGAGACTAGGGGTAAGAGACTGCGAGTAAGAGGCAGGGAAAGTAAGACCGAGGGTGAGAAGAGGGAAGAGTGAGAATGAGGGCAAGAGGGGAAGAGCGAGAAGAGTAAATGGGGACAAAGGAGAGGAGAGTGAGCGTGAGAGAGGGGGAAACACCAAGGGAATGATGTTAAAGTGAAGGAGTATGTGAGAGAGAGAGAGAGAGAGAGAGAGAGAGAGAGAGAGAGAGAGAGAGAGAGAGAGAGAGAGAGATTCACTCCAGGGAGGAAGGAAAAGGGAGAGAGACATCAGAGAGAGTGCTGGAAGGAGTTTACTGCCGTCTGATGGCCTACCCCCTCCCCCACACACACAAACACAGTGACGTGTAGATTCACACGAGTACACAAAAAACTCTACATGGATGAGAAGAAATGGGGGACAATGACTATGTTGGGGACGGGGGAAGAGTAAACACGATGATGTAAGACGCGAGACCTGGATGAGAGGGGAGGCCTGGATGAGAGGGGAGGCCTGGATGAGAGGGGAGGCCTGGATGAGAGGCGAGGCCTGGATGAGAGGAGAGGGGAGACCTGGATGAGAGGGGAGACCTGGATGAGAGGGGAGGCCTGGATGAGAAGAGAGGGGAGACCTGGATGAGAGGGGAGACCTGGATGAGAGGGAAGATCTGGATGAGAGGCGAGGCCTGGATGAGAGGGGAGACCTGGATGAGAGGGGAGACCTGGATGAGAGGGGAGACCTGGATGAGAGGGTGGCCTGGGTTAGAGGGTGGCCTTCTAGAGGGTGACCTGTGTTAGAGGGTGGCCTGGTCTAGAGGGTGACCTGTGTTAGAGGGTGGCCTGGTCTAGAGGGTGACCTGTGTTAGAGGGTGGCCTGTGTTAGAGGGTGGCCTGGTCTAGAGGGTGACCTGTGTTAGAGGGTGGCCTAGTCTAGAGGGTGACCTGTGTTAGAGGGTGGCCTGGTCTGGAGGGTGACCTGTGTTAGAGGGTGGCCTGGTCTAGAGGGTGGCCTGTGTTAGAGGGTGGCCTGGTCTAGAGGGTGACCTGGTCTAGAGGGTGGCCTGTGTTAAAGGGTGGCCTGGTCTAGAGGGGGACCTGTGTTAGAGGGTGGCCTCGTCTAGAGGATGACCTGTGTTAGAGGGTAGCTTGGTCTAGAAGGTGACCTGGGCAAGTCTTCTTCGTGTCCCTCTACTGCCACTGTAAGTCTCTGAACCAGGTTCCAGGCTCTACGGAGACCAGGTCAGAGGTCACGGTCCAGCGGGCTTAAATTTCGGCTTATTTAGCACCGCCATTTCCGACTATCCATCAGCGGGAAGGCGACACCACAAGGGTCCGTTTGCTTACTTGGTACCACTGGCCGTCAGGGACACGTTTACATGTCTGGCAACACTGTAAACACTAGCAGTACTGCAAACACACGCACACTACTACTACTACTACTTTGATGTCACTCGAAATAAAGTATGCTGATCATACGAAGATCACAGAATGATGTGAGATTTTAATGATGTAACCTTCGTTGGTGAGGTCCGAGATGACTCAAGCGGCAGATACTGGACTGGTAGGGTCGTCCGCAGATGTTGCACGTGTGGAGGGCTACATTTAAGTGAAGTGGCCGAGGGTCTCGCTGCAGGTCTTTGTGATGACAGCCTTAGGTTTACCGTACCTCATTTGCCAACCGGATTCAAGTTGTTAACTGTCGGATTGTCCACCAGTCCCTTGTCGAGCTGCTCCTTGAGAGCGTGTTCCACCTCCTGGTCCTAAAGTCGCTAGGTGTTGAAACCCCTTTTAGCGGCTTGTTGCTCTCGTCATTTTGGGGCGACGTGAAAGGAGCGTTTTCTCTGATGAGCCGATGATTATCTCACAGTGGTCTGAGCCACGCTTGGCTCTGGTGATGAGGACGTCTAAGGCTCTATGCGGTCTCTTTCTCTGACAATGATGTATCCAATGAGATGCCAAAGTTTGAATCGTGGATGTTGCCCAGACACACACACACACACACACGCACACACACACAATAAACAGTATGGGTATAGAGACAAAAGTCAAAAGTTCCAAATGTGTGTTATATCTGAGACGTAAAATTGGTCCCGAGGGAGGAAACTTGCCAACTCTTGACTCGACAACAGAAAATGGACATAAAACTGAGAGCTTTATGGGTAGACTTGGGCAAAATAGTGAGTCCCTTCTCTGATGTATGAGGGCCTTCCGGATATTCCAGTGACAGGCGGTGAAGGAGGAGGAGGAGAAAGAGGGGGAGGCAATGTTGGTGAGGGTGCTAGAGAGGGGAATTGGTGTTGGTGGGGATGTTGGAGGAGGTGGCGGCGATGTGAGAGGGTGGTGATGGAAGAGGAGGAGGCTGTCTTGTTGGGGGTGTTGGAGGAGGAGGCTGTCTTGGTGGGGGTGTTGGAGGAGGAGGCTGTCTTGGTGGGGATGTTGGAGGTGATGTTGGAGACAGATTGCCGGGTGTTGGAGGAAGACCTGTAAACCAGTATTGCTGAGAGAGTTAAGGACAAGATATACAGACTCCTCAAGGTGAAGTTCCTCCCGTGGCGTGACACTGACATAAGTGTCAGGGGGTCAAACTCCATGCAGGTCACACTTGGAGCTCGAGTATGAGAAAAGACAAGTTAGAGGTCACACTTAAGCTTGAGTATGAGGGGAGACAAATTACAGGAAGGTCACACTTAAGCTCGAGTATGAGAAGAGACAAGTTACAGAGGTCACACTTGAAACTCGAGTATCATGAGAGGAAGGGGGGGGGGGCATCAAGTATCAGCTACAACAAACTTTGGAAGGAGGCGAAGTTTCCCACCAATAAATGGCGCACTTTTATGAGGCGAAGACTGCGTCAACAAACACGAGGAGGAGGAGGACGAGAAGAAGGAGGAGGAGAAGAAGAAGAAGAAGAAGAAGAAGAAGAACGGAGGCATAATATGTACTAGTAGAAAGGAGATACAATGACAGAGAAAACAATACAAGATAAGAAAAAAAGAGGAAGAAAGAGAGAATTTATGTCCTGGAAAAGAGAAAAGGGATGAAAGAAGGTGAAAGAAAAGACGAAGAAGAAGAAGAAAGAGATACAGTACTCCTGCAACAACAATAAGAAGAAGAATAAGAAGACGAGTATGATAAGGAGGGAGGAGCAAAAGGAGGGAAGATGAAAAGAGGAAAGAGTAAGCACAGCAGGAGAAAAGGGGGAAGAGAGTGGGGAGTGGGGGGAAAAGGGAGAGGGAGGAGGGAGGGACAAGAAGAGGATGAGGAAAAGATAAGGAGGATGAGGAGGAGAAGGTAGAAGAAAAGATGAGGAGGAAGGGGAAGAGAAGGAGGAAAGGAACAGAAGGACAAGAAAGAGGAGGAGGGAAAGAATAGAAGAGGAGAAAGAAGAACAGAAAATGAGGGGGAGGAGGAAGACAGAAAGTTGGTCGTAAAGGTTAAATAATATCTCGGGGTTTAAATCATTCACCAAGATCAATACTGTTATGACACGTGCACCAGGTTATAACAACCGCGCCATAACCAACACCACAACAACAAGCACACAGTAAACACACAACAACAACCAACAAACACACACACGCACACACACACGCACACACGCACACACTCAGCTGGGTAGGTTACGTCATTGGCCAGACACAGGAATAAAAATACAGCTCAGAGTCACTTAATACTTCAAGCATTTATTATCCTACTCACAAGTACTGTCTGCTACTTGTCTGTCTGACTGTCTGTCTGTGTCAGTGTTATACTGTCAGTGTACGTGCTACACTGTCAATGTCCTTGTTATATTGTCAATGTCATTGTTATACTGTCAGTGTCTTTGTTATACTGTCAGTTTCCATGTTGTACTGTCAATGTACTTTTTATACTGTCTGTGTCTTTGATATACTGGCAATGTACTTGCCTGACTGTCAATGTCTTAGTTATACTGACAGTTTCCATGTTCTACTGTTAATGTACTTGTTATACTGTTAAGGTCCTTGTTATACTGTCAGTGTCTGTTATACTGTCAGTTTCCATGTTCTACTGTCAGTGCCCTTGTTATACTGTCAATGTCCTTGTTATACTGTCAATGTCCTTGTTATACTGTCAATGTCCATGCTAAACTGTCAGTGCCCTTGTTATACTGCCAATGTCCTTGTTATACTGCCAATGTCCTTGTTATACTGTCAGTGTCCTTGTTATATTGTTAGTGTCCTTGTTATATTGTCAATGACCTTGTTATACTGTGAGTGTCCTTAGTGTTCCCTGTCAATTCATCTGTCTGTATCCTTCTGTCTTTTCTGTTCCGGTCTGTAATATTTCGTCTGCTGTTGGCTTGGTTGGTTGGAGAGAGAGAGAGAGAGAGAGAGAGAGAGAGAGAGAGAGAGAGAGAGAGAGAGTCGTCGAGTAGTTCCCTCCTCTAGTGACTTTTTCTGCAAGTCATTTTTATTATTATTTAATGAATGTGATATTGATATTAAATGGCAGTGTGGGTGTATTGTGGGGCAGTGTGGGTGTATTGTGGGGCAGTGTGGGTGTATTGTGTTGGGGCAGTGTGGGTGTATTGTGGGGCAGTGTGGGTGCAGTGTGGGGCAGTGTGGGTGTATTGTGGGGCAGTGTGGGGCAGTGTGGGTGTATTGTGGGGCAGTGTGGGGCAGTGTGGGCGTATTGTGGGGCAGTGTGGGTGTATTGTGGGGCAGTGTGGGTGTATTGTGGGGCAGTGTGGGGCAGTGTGGGTGTATTGTGGGGCAGTGTGGGTGTATTGTAGGGCAGTGTGGGTGTATTGTGGGGCAGTGTTGGGGCAGTGTGGGTGTATTGTGGGGCAGTGTGGGTGTATTGTGGGGCAGTGTGGGGCAGTGTGGGTGTATTGTGGGGCAGTGTGGGTGTATTCTGGGGCAGTGTTGGGGCAGTGTGGGTGTATTGTGGGGCAGTGTTGGGGCAGTGTGGGTGTATTGTGGGGCAGTGTGGGTGTATTGTGGGGCAGTGTGGGTGTATTGTGGGGTATTGTGGGGCAGTGTGGGTGTATTGTGGGGCAGTGTGGGTGTATTGTGGGGCAGTGTGGGTGTATTATGGGGCAGTGTGGGTGTATTGTGGGGCAGAGTGGGTGTATTGTGGGGCAGTGTGGGGCAGTGTGGGTGTATTGTGGGGCAGTGTGGGTGTATTGTGGGGCAGTGTGGGTGTATTGTGGGGCAGTGTGTGTGTGTATTGTGGGGCAGTGTGTGTGTGTATTGTGGGGCAGTGTTGGGCAGTGTGGGTGTATTGTGGGGCAGTGTGGGTGTATTGTGGGTGTATTGTGGGGCAGTGTGGGTGTATTGTGGGGCAGTGTGGGTGTATTGTGAGGCAGTGTGAGACAGTGTGGGTGTCTTGTGAGGTAGTGTGGGGCAGTGTGGGTGCATTGTGGGGCAGTGTGGGTGTATTGTGGGGCAGTGTGGGTGTATTGTGGGGCAGTGAGGGGCAGTGTGGGTGTATTGTGGGGCAGTGTGGGTGTATTGTGGGGCAGTGTGGGTGTCTTGTGAGGCAGTGTGAGTCAAGGCGGGTGTGTGCAGTGATAAAAGAGTGATTGCCTCCGCCAACCCCCACAACCAAGTCAACACATACAGGCTAGTGCAGGCCAGCACACTCACCGGTGAAGGTCATACAGGTCAACACACTCACCGGTGAAGGTCATACAGGTCAACACACTCACCGGTGTAGGTCATACAGGTCAACACACTCACCAGTGAAGGTCGTACAGGTCAACACACTCACCAGTGAAGGTCATACAGGTCAACACACTCACCGGTGAAGGTCATACAGGTCAACACACTCACCGGTGAAGGTCATACAGGTCAACACACTCACCGGTGAAGGTCATACAGGTCAACACACTCACCGGTGAAGGTCATACAGGTCAACACACTCACCAGTGAAGGTCATACAGGCCAACACACTCACCAGTGAAGGTCATACAGGTCAACACACTCACCAGTGAAGGTCATACAGGTCAACACACTCACCGGTGAAGGTCATACAGGTCAACACACTCACCGGTGAAGGTCATACAGGTCAACACACTCACCAGTGAAGGTCATACAGGTCAACACACTCACCAGTGAAGGTCATACAGGTCAACACACTCACCGGTGAAGGTCATACAGGTCAACACACTCACCAGTGAAGGTCATACAGGTCAACACACTCACCAGTGAAGGTCATACAGGTCAACACACTCACCGGTGAAGGTCGTACAGGTCAACACACTCACCGGTGAAGGTCATACAGGTCAACACACTCACCAGTGAAGGTCATACAGGTCAACACACTCACCGGTGAAGGTCGTACAGGTCAACACACTCACCAGTGAAGGTCATACAGGTCAACACACTCACCAGTGAAGGTCATACAGGTCAACACACTCACCGGTGAAGGTCGTACAGGTCAACACACTCACCGGTGAAGGTCATACAGGTCAACACACTCACCAGTGAAGGTCATACAGGCCAACACACTCACCAGTGAAGGTCATACAGGTCAACACACTCACCAGTGAAGGTCATACAGGTCAACACACTCACCAGTGAAGGTCATACAGGTCAACACACTCACCAGTGAAGGTCATACAGGTCAACACACTCACCAGTGAAGGTCATACAGGTCAACACACTCACCAGTGAAGGTCATACAGGTCAACACACTCACCAGTGAAGGTCATACAGGTCAACACACTCACCAGTGAAGGTCATACAGGTCAACACACTCACCAGTGAAGGTCATACAGGTCAACACACTCACCAGTGAAGGTCATACAGGCCAACACACTCACCAGTGAAGGTCATACAGGTCAACACACTCACAATTGAAGGTCGTACAGATCAACACACTCACCGGTGAAGGTCGTACAGGTCAACACACTCACCAGTGAAGGTCATACAGGTCAACACACTCACCGGTGAAGGTCATACAGGTCAACACACTCACCGGTGAAGGTCGTACAGGTCAACACACTCACCAGTGAAGGTCATACAGGTCAACACACTCACCAGTGAAGGTCATACAGGTCAACACACTCACCAGTGAAGGTCATACAGGTCAACACACTCACCAGTGAAGGTCACACAGGCCAGCACACTCACCAGTGAAGGTCATACAGGTCAACACACTCACCAGTGAAGGTCATACAGGCCAACACACTCACCAGTGAAGGTCATACAGGCCAACACACTCACCAGTGAAGGTCATACAGGTCAACACACTCACCGGTGAAGGTCATACAGGTCAACACACTCACCAGTGAAGGTCATACAGGTCAACACACTCACCAGTGAAGGTCATACAGGTCAACACACTCACCAGTGAAGGTCGTACAGGTCAACACACTCACCAGTGAAGGTCGTACAGGTCAACACACTCACCAGTGAAGGTCATACAGGTCAACACACTCACCAGTGAAGGTCATACAGGTCAACACACTCACCAGTGAAGGTCATACAGGTCAACACACTCACCAGTGAAGGTCATACAGGTCAACACACTCACCGGTGAAGGTCATACAGGTCAACACACTCACCGGTGAAGGTCATACAGGTCAACACACTCACCAGTGAAGGTCATACAGGTCAACACACTCACCAGTGAAGGTCATACAGGTCAACACACTCACCAGTGAAGGTCATACAGGTCAACACACTCACCAGTGAAGGTCATACAGGCCAACACACTCACCAGTGAAGGTCATACAGGTCAACACACTCACCAGTGAAGGTCATACAGGCCAGCACACTCACCAGTGAAGGTCATACAGGTCAACACACTCACAAGTGAAGGTCATACAGGTCAACACACTCACCAGTGAAGGTCATACAGGTCAACACACTCACCAGTGAAGGTCATACAGGTCAACACACTCACCAGTGAAGGTCATACAGGCCAACACACTCACCAGTGAAGGTCATACAGGCCAACACACTCACCAGTGAAGGTCATACAGGCCAGCACACTCACCAGTGAAGGTCATACAGGTCAACACACTCACAAGTGAAGGTCATACAGGTCAACACACTCACCGGTGAAGGTCATACAGGTCAACACACTCACCGGTGAAGGTCATACAGGTCAACACACTCACCGGTGAAGGTCATACAGGTCAACACACTCACCAGTGAAGGTCATACAGGCCAACACACTCACCGGTGAAGGTCATACAGGTCAACACACTCACCAGTGAAGGTCATACAGGTCAACACACTCACCAGTGAAGGTCGTACAGGTCAACACACTCACCAGTGAAGGTCATACAGGTCAACACACTCACCAGTGAAGGTCATACAGGTCAACACACTCACCAGTGAAGGTCATACAGGTCAACACACTCACCAGTGAAGGTCGTACAGGTCAACACACTCACCAGTGAAGGTCGTACAGGTCAACACACTCACCAGTGAAGGTCATACAGGTCAACACACTCACCAGTGAAGGTCATACAGGTCAACACACTCACCAGTGAAGGTCATACAGGTCAACACACTCACCAGTGAAGGTCATACAGGTCAACACACTCACAATTGAAGGTCGTACAGGTCAACACACTCACAATTGAAGGTCGTACAGGTCAACACACTCACAATTGAAGGTCGTACAGGTCAACACACTCACAATTGAAGGTCGTACAGGTCAACACACTCACAATTGAAGGTCGTACAGGTCAACACACTCACAATTGAAGGTCGTACAGTTCAACACACTCACAATTGAAGGTCGTACAGGTCAACACACTCACAATTGAAGGTCGTACAGGTCAACACACTCACAATTGAAGGTCGTACAGGTCAACACACTCACAATTGAAGGTCGTACAGGTCAACACACTCACAATTGAAGGTCGTACAGGTCAACACACTCACAATTGAAGGTCGTACAGGTCAACACACTCACAATTGAAGGTCGTACAGGTCAACACACTCACAATTGAAGGTCGTACAGGTCAACACACTCACAATTGAAGGTCGTACAGGTCAACACACTCACAATTGAAGGTCGTACAGGTCAACACACTCACAATTGAAGGTCGTACAGGTCAACACACTCACAATTGAAGGTCGTACAGGTCAACACACTCACAATTGAAGGTCGTACAGGTCAACACACTCACAATTGAAGGTCGTACAGGTCAACACACTCACAATTGAAGGTCGTACAGGTCAACACACTCACAATTGAAGGTCGTGCTGAAAGAGTTCATATTATCAGTGATGAGAAACTTCCCCTGAGTCTTATCACACTGCAATGGGGGCGGTGGGGGGGGGGGTGGGTAGAGGGGGAGGGGAGGGGCGAATCATGAGCGAGGAGGGTGTGTCGATTTCAAGGGATCTGATTGGCTGGTGACAAAAGTGGGCGGGGCTTGGTGATTCTTTCAATGTCCTAATATCAAGACAAATTTCTGGATGGTCTTGTCTAAGGGGCTAAAATAATTTTTTTTTCTTTAATCCGATTTTTGTTCTAACCGATATTAAACCAACCGATTTAACGGAGGGTACAAATGTCCGTCCATCTTTGTGTACCGCCCACCAATCCGTGAACTCTCTTCCCCTTTTCTTCCCGCCAAATCTTGATCTCTTCCTCACAATTCTTAACAGTGATTAATTAAGGTCTGGGAAGAAGTGTCTTAAAATCTGGCCACGTTGTGTCCCCCCTCACCCAAGACAGTCACACAGCCTTCAATAAACTCTTGTTATCTCTGTCTACACTTCTACTACTCACCCCACTTCCCCGTTTTCCTTCAGTGACTCTGCCTCTTCCCCACGTCTTCCCCGCCTCTCCCCCAACTCTTCCCCTCCTCTCCCTCTCCCCACTCCTCCCCACCCCTCCCCTCCCCTCCCCACCCCTCCCCTCCCTACCTCTCCCCACCCCTCTCCAATGTTTTTTCTTCTTCTTCTTTATCGTGTGGTAGTGTTGTGTTCCCCTCTGCTGAGTCTGGACGTTGAACACCAAGTTTCTGTGAAAGGAGAGATTGTGTGTGTGTGTGAGAGAGAGAGAGAGAGAGAGAGAGAGAGAGAGAGAGAGAGAGAGAGAGAGAGGCTGCAACGTTGTCATTTGACACTAGCTGACCATTTACTACTGCCACAATCGTCTTACTTAAATAAAACACACACACACACACACACACACAGACGGTACTCATGAAGGCAGACGCACAATCCCTCGTTTTATACAAGTTTGGGAAGAAGAAGTTGTCCCAAGAATTCTGGTTGTTGATGGTGAGCGGGTGAAAAAATTTGGTGGTGTTAACACGAGTGGTGGAGGATGAACACCCTCTCTCCCCTACACCCACTCACCCTCCAACACCCGTTACACCCTTATTTATACCTGTAGTAACTCAATATTAACTAAAACACAGTATAAACAAAATAACAGATATTGCTACAGTACAGATACAAGGTTGATACAAATGCGTATACAAGTTAGAATACAGGTACAGTGCTGTATCCCCCCTTGTGGTAAAGAACCAACTGGTAACAGACCACACAGCGAGGAAAAGAGGATGATCACCTGCCTCACCTCCCCTAGGTAGTCAATTCAGGTGAGTGAGTGGATATCTCTCTCTCTCTCTCTCTCTCTCTCTCACACCAAAACATCTCATAATATGTACCAGTTTTCCGCCAAAAAACACAAAAACAAAACAAAACGAGCAACACCACAAACGCATTAAACTTCCCTGAAAAACCTCAGCCCAGAAAAATCTGAAGAAGGTGTATGTTGAGACGCTGATGTTAGTGCGTGAGTCGCCACCACCACCAGGGCTTAGTGCTTCCTGCCACCCGCTGCTGTTACTGTTACTGCTGCTACTGTTGCTGTTCCTGCTGCTACTGTTGCTGTTCCTGTTGCTGCAGTTGCTGTTCCTGCTGCTACTGTTGCTGTTCCTGCTGTTACTATTGCTGTTCCTGCTGCTACTGTTGCTGTTCCTGCTGCTACTGTTGCTGTTCCTGCTGCTACTGTTGCTGTTCCTGCTGCTACTGTTGCTGTTCCTACTGTTAATGTTGCTGTTCCTGCAGCTACTGTTGCTGTTCCTGCTGCTACTGTTGCTGTTCCTGCTGCTACTGTTGCTGTTCCTGCTGTTAATGTTGCTGTTCCTGCTGCTATTGTTGCTGTTTTTTCCTGTTACTGTTGCTGTTCCTGCTGCTATTGTTGCTGTTCCTGCTACTACTGTTGCTGTTCCTGCTGCTACTGTTGCTGTTCCTACTGCTACTGTTGCTGTTCCTGCTGCTACTGTTGCTGTTCCTTCTGTTATTGTTGCTGTTCCTGCTGCTACTGTTGCTGTTCCTGCTGCTACTGTTGCTGTTCCTGCTGTTACTGCTTCTGTTACTGTTCCTGCTGCTACTGTTGCTGTTCCTGCTGCTACTGTTGCTGTTATATGAGCGATTCCTTGGGGTGCCGTTCCTGATGCTGATGTGTTTCCGTTGGCGACCTTTCTGTTGCTTCTGTTTCAGTCTTTTTCTGTTTCATGTTTTTCTTCAGGGACGATGATGCTATTATGGTTCCTGGTGACGATACAACAACAACAACAACAACAACAACAATAATAATAATAATAATAATAATAATAATAATAATAATAATAATAAAATTTGTCTTTCAGAAATTCCCCCGTAAGTAGAGCGTATGGGTCTGTCTGTCTGTCTTGATGTTGTTGTGCTCCTTGACCCCTTCCCACATAAAGGTAGGAGCGGAGAAAATATAATGGGTAAGAGATAAAAGAGCTCTAGCAGAAGAAGAAGAAGATAAAAAAGACTAGGAGGAGAAGAGGAGGAGGAGGAGGAGGAGGAGGAGGAGAAGAGAAGAGGAGGAGGAGGAGGAGGAGGAGGAGGAGGAGGAGGAGGAGAAGAGAAGAGGAGGAGGAGGAGAAGAGAGGAGGAGGAGGAGGAGGAGGAGGAGGAGGAGGAGGAGGAGAAGAGAGGAGGAGGAGGAGGAGGAGGAGGAGGAGGAGGAGGAGGAAGAGGAGGAGGAGGAGGGCGAGAAGAAGAGGACGAGAAGAAGGAGAGGCTAAGAAGAAGAAAAGATGAGTGAGAGAAAAGAAGAGGAGTAGGGGAGGATAGGAGAAGAAGAGGAGGAAAAGAAGAGGGAGAGAAGAAGAGGAGGAGGAACAAGAAGACCAGCACTTACCACCATCATCAACTCCTCCCTCACTGTTGCTTCCTGGCCTCACCACTCACTCACCTGAAACACAAACATTTATCAATTAAAAGATGGGTACAATATGTTGTATACACTAAGTCGCTTAACGATTGCAAAATATAAACATAATTCACGAGGCGTTTAATGTTATGATAGCGAAACTTTATCGTCCCGGTAGTTAAAACATGGTTAGGTTAGGTTAGGTTAGGTTAGGTTTAGCTTGGCATGGTTTGGCTTGGCTTGGTTAGGTTGGGTTATCCTTTCTATAACTAAATCTTGTTAATATTTATACTTCTGACACCTTGAATCCGACTCACAGGCGTTAAGTCACTGTGGGGATCCAGTAACATCCCCCCTCGTGTCCGTCTTGTGTGGGTGTGGGTGTAGGTGTAGGTGTGGGAGGGGGGGGGGGGGGGTTACTCGTTCATCAGACTTACCTATGTATATGTATACGTGACTTAAATGATGTGTGTATATGCTAAAGTCAACACCAAGACTCGTGTGTACCAGCCAGGTATGACCGTGTCTACAGTCACCCACTTACTTGACACACACACACACACACACACAGAGGGGGGCCTCATCACCTCAGGGTACGCAACTCCCTTGTGTTGTTCTTATGCAGCTCACATGACGATGAAGGCACGCGACCCTCCTGCTGCTGGCGAGGTACATCTGGGGTGTGCAGGTGGGTGTCCTGTTAGGGTGGCAAGGTTTTATATTTTCCTGAATATTATTTTCTCAGAATTATTTTTTAAGATTTTGTCTTCGATATGTACTGTTCCCTCGGGGTAAGGGGAGAGGGGAGGGAGGGGAGGGGGAGAGGGGAGGGGAGGGGAATGTCTAACTTCTTACCCTGGCATGTCCTCCCCCCCTCTCGGTCGTCTCCCTCACCATCATCTTGGCCCCGCTGGCTGCTTCTGACCTTCTGTTAACTCCTCTTGAGGGAAATGTCGGTCAGAGGTACAACCACTACCACCAACATTACCACCACAACAACTATCACCACCAACAATACTTCCTCCACCACCACCACTACCACCAACATTACCACCACCAACATTATTTCCTCCACCACTGCCACCAACATCACCCCCACCACAACTACCACCACTACCAACATCACCACCACCACAACTATCACCACCGCCACCACCACTACCACTACTACCACCACCACCACTGCCACCAACATCACCACCACCAACATCACCACCACCAACATCACCATCTCCATCATCACCACCATCACCATTGCCACCAACATCACCACCACAACTACCACCACTGCCACCAATATCATCACCACTACCAACACTACCACCTCCATCTTCACCACCACCTTCAACACTACCATTCCCACCATCACCACCAACACTACCACATCCATCACCACCAACATCACCACCACCAACAATACTATCACCTCCATCACCACCACCACCAACACTACCACCTCTACCACCCCTTCCATCACCAACCACCATCACCACCACAACTACCACCACCAATATCACCAACACCATCTCACCACCAACACTCCCACACGGTCCTCAAGTCTTCACAGAACTCAACATCCATTATAAGAACTGGAAAAATGGTCAAACGGAAACTTGCAACATAATACACTGGTCTATGTTACACAATATTCTCTTTGTCACAATAACTGCTCATGACCTCACTGTACTGTCTCACTGCACTCACCTCACTGTACCGCCTCACTGTACCGCCTTACTGTACTATCTCACTGTACTGCTTTCTTGAGACGATAAAGTTGAAGTGTAAACGAGCACATCATGAGTAGCGTTAACTTACAGGATTCTCAACGGCCTGCGCCCTAGTAACAACAAACTTGGTAAGGAATAGGGATACGAACCGACAGGACATTAGCAGGAGTGAACACAATTTTATGGTACCTGGTGTCTGCGGTCAAGCGAAAAACACTTATTCTTTACAGCTATAATGGCCTGTAACAATTTACATGACTACTGTACATCAAAATCAGTGATGGTATGAAACAATTTAAAGCTAAAACTAAAAAAATACATAACAGATGAAGCTACAGCAAGAAAAGAGAGTGAGTTTCTATATTACTAACCACAGAAAGTTGTTACTACTGTATTGTTGAAGTGATCCGCCAACCTCGGATAGTCGAAGCGCAATGTAACGTTTGTTGAATTTATATTAAAAAAAAAAATCACTACTTCTGTAAATATATTATTACAGATTAAAGACCAAGCTTAAGCCTAAACTAAGGACCCTCCTGGAAATAAACATCTGTCAGCTTTATCGTTATCCTTGGTCAAATTGCCTTACTGTTTACCACTGATGTTTACCTACACTGACTAGGGAAACTGTGTACCCCCACGGCCGACGTACACCTCATACCGACATTGTATCTATTCCTGCTGAACTGTTTACTTGCATAGTTTATATATGTTACAGGGAATTTGTGTAACCAGTGATTTCATGAAGTCACTAGTTACACAAATTCCCTGCAACATAGAAATGTCTATCCAATTGTAAACCTGTATGACAACTTTACTGAATTATTATTATTATTATTATTATTATTATTATTATTATTATTATCATTATTATTATTATCATTATTATTATTATTTCTGTATTAACGCTTGACTCTGAGGGTGAATAATATCTGAACTCTTCCTTCTATTTAACCAGGAATGAAAAATAATGTGAAATGTAACCCTCGTATGTGTGACGTTTACCAGGGCCATGACGAACACCTGGTAAAGTTTCGTAGGTTCTGTTGACGTGATCCACACGAGGCGAGGGACGACGTGATTCACACTAGGTGAGAGAGTACAATGCGCGGCAGGAGGTACAACAGGTGTTCTCAGAAGGTACACCGGGAGTCGTCAGAAGATACAACAGGTGTCATCAGAAGATACAACAGGTGTCGTCAGGAACTACAAAGGACGTCGTCAGGAGATACAGCGGGCGTCGTCAGGAGATACAGCGGGCGTCGTCAGGAGATAAAACGGGCGTCGTCAGGAGAGAGATGAAACACAAGTAAGGAGGGGGGGGGGGGGTGGCCTGGCTGACAGCAAAGTGTTCACAGTGTAACATAAGGCGATAAGAAGGTGGCCAGCCGTAAACCCTTGCATGACTGACTGTGCCGTTAACTCCCTCCCTTCCTTACTGCCTCTCTCCCTCCCCCTTCACTGCCTCTCTCTCCCTCCCTCACTGACTGCCTCTCTCTCCCTCCCCCTTCACTGCCTCTCCCTCTCCCTCCCCCTTCACTGCCTCTCTCTCTCCCTCCCTCACTGACTGCCTCTCTCTCCCTCCCCCTTCACTGCCTCTCCCTCTCCCTCCCCCTTCACTGCCTCTCCCTCTCCCTCCCTCACTGACTGCCTCTCTCTCCCTCCCTCACTTACTGCCTCTCTCTCCCTCCCTCACTTACTGCCTCTCTCCCTCCCTCACTTACTGCCTCTCTCTCCCTCCCTCACTTACTGCCTTTCTCTCCCTCCCTCACTTACTGCCTCTCTCTCCCTCCCTCACTCACTGCCTCTCTCTCCCTCCCTCCCTCACTGCCCCTCCCTCTCCCTCCCCCTTTACTGCCTCTCTCTCTCTCCCCCTTTAATGCCTCTCTCTCCCTCCCTCACTTACTGCCTCTCTCTCCCTCCCTCTCTCTTATCATAAATCTCTCTTACTGCCTCTCTCTTCCTCCTTCCCTCACCATAATCCTCTCTTACTGTCTCTCCCTATCTCTCGCTCTTCATCACCACCACCACCATCATCGCAACAACCACTGCCACCACCATTATCACCATCACTAACTCCACCAAAACCACAATTACTACTATTACTTGTACTATTACTAACAGCAACATCATGACCATAACTACCATCACTACTATCAATCTCTTCTAGTACCATCTTTAAACGTAACCACACACCATCACTACTAGACACCATCACCACACACCATCACTACTAAACACCAATAAGACCACCACAGACCATCATCACCATCACTACCAGACACCAATAAGACCACCACAGACCACCACCACAGACCACCACAGACCACTCGGCCACAGACCACCACCACAGACCACTCGGCCACAGATGAGCTTTGGTCGTTTATACAGGAAAAAACACAACGATTACGTGAAAATTGATCTGGCTCTTGAGCTGTCGGGAGGGGACCGTGACGCTGGACCCCCTCCTACCCTACCCCCCCTCCATCACCCTCCCCCCCCCCCCCCTCCGCCTCACCCCTCGTGCTACTGAGTGGATGCCAGACAAGACACCCCCCACCCCCCCAACTCTTCTTCCATCTCCTCTTAGAGCCCAACGTGTGTGTGTGTGTGTGTGTGTGTGTGTCATGAGGTTGCCATGTGCTGGGTGGTACTGAGAGACACTCTTGACACACACACACACACATATATATATATACTTGACTGGATTCCTTCTTTATTCTGGTCTCTGTAGTCCTCCTCCTCCTCATTATATCCTCCCTATGTTCACCGCCACCACATCAACACCATCATCACCATCGATCACTATCATTTAGGTCACAGCACGTCACCATACAACCATTTTATTATATCACCAGCATCACCATCAATATTTCCACCACACACCATCACATGACATCACTCACACACCACCACCACTATCACACACCATCGCTATCACCATTACACACCATCACTATCACTGTCACCACACTGGAACACGCTACATTTCCCCGGGAAAATATGGAGCCGATTTCAACTTTCTGGAGCCAATTATTGCCTTCACAGGTAACGAGAAGATACAATGTTCAAATCGGACTGCCCCCACCACCACTACTACCACAACTACTCTGGTTGACTGCTGCCACTACCACTACCAGCACACAAGGACTACCACAACCACCCAAACTACCACCTCCTTTAATAAACATAAACGGAACAGCCACCGCAATCACTACCACCACCCCTCACCACAATCACTACCACCACCCCCCACCACAATCTTCTAGGCTCAGATCAGGTTACATTAGGTTAATCCACGTACTGAAAAATGTTACCTCAAGTTACGTAATGTCTGTGTTAGATTAATTTGTCCAGAAGAGCACAGCTGCGTACAGAATTCCCTGGACACTTTAGAGGTCGTATGTAAGATTGGTATAACAGATGGTGAACGATGCTTTTCCGGTGTAAATAACAATAAAAAAAACACTGCATAACAAAGAAAAATTGTAATAACTAGATGATAGAAATCGTAATGCCTCCCTTACCTACATGACCCTCAAGTAGATGGAACCAGATGGCGCCACAAGTGTCCACAGAATTTTGTTAGTGTGCTACGCTTGTTGAGTGGGAATTTGATCTCAGAGTTAAGAGATTTTATTTAGCAAGCTCTCTCTCTCTCTCTCTCTCTCTCTCTCTCTCTCTCTCTCTCTCTCTCTCTCTCTTTCCTATCGCGTTTTTTATTTATTTTCTCTCTCTGCATCATACACATACACACATAAACATACATACATACAAGTACACACACATACACAAACCAATCTTCGCCCCCCACAAACACACCCATTCTCCCTCATATACACACCAATCCCCCCCCCCCCCAACACACCCTCGCGTGCACCACCAACAAGCGTAATAACGGGGAACCACCTTAGGGGAATTGAGTAGTTGAGTCATTTAGGAGCTTCCCGTTGTCTGTCTTAAGTTAGTCTAGAGACGCAGCGCTTCTACGAAAACAAAATAGAATACAGATGCGTGTGGTACTAGATAGGCGTGTGTAGAACTAGCTAGGCGTGTGTAGAACTAACGAGGCGTGTGTAGAACTAACGAGGCGCGTGTAGAACTAACTAGGCGCGTGTGGAACTAGCTAGGCGTGTGTAGTACTAGCTAGGAGTTTGCAGAACTAGCTAGTACGATGACTTAATCCATAAAACACGATGATTTAATCCCTAAAGTACGATGACTTAAACCCTAAAGTATGATGACTTAATCCCTAAAGCACGATGATTTAATCCCTAAAGCAAGATGATTTAATCCCTAAAGTACGATGACTTAAACCCTAAAGTCTGATGACTTAATCCCTAAAGTACGGTGACTTAATCCCTAAACACGGTGACATATTTGAAAATTACGATGACTTAATCCCTAAAGCCTGAATACTTAATCCCTTAATCCTGGGAGGTAAAGGTTTGGGGTTAGGGTTGAGGGGTCTTGAGTGAGTGGGACAAGGGTCGGGAGAAAAGGGACAGAGGACGAGGGGGTGAGACCTGGGGGTGTGGGTGTGTAGGCGGGGGGGGTGGGGCGGCGGTAAGCGGCTGAGGGCTGTGAGGTGAGGGGTAAGGGCTGTGAGGGGGGCTGGAAAATGGAGATAGGGGAGTGAGGGCTGCAGGATAGGGGGTGAGGGCTGCAGGATGAGAGGTGAGGGATGAGGCTGAGGGTAAGGACTTGGAATGCAGGGTGAGGCTGAGGGTAAGAGGGCTGGAGGTAAGGGCTGAGAAGGGGAGGTTCTATTACCAGACTACGACCTTAATTCCTAATCTCATTCTCGACTCGAGCAAAACAACTCCCAAGACTGGATTGTTTTCACACCTTCGTTAACTGTTGAGTGAGTCGGGCCAGCCACAGTCACAACACAGTTAGGTGGCGGCTTTAACAGTTAGAGAAGACAGTTTTCCTTACATTCAATGCGCCATTTTGGTTTCTGTCAGACTGTTAAGATGTTATGACACAGTCAGCTTGTCTTGTCTAGAGGCAACAGACAGTCAGAATGTCAGAAAACAACCAATTTCAACAGTCAGGAGACAGTCGGATTCTAAAACTTGTTGAAGACAGACAAAGAGAACTACCCAGTCAAAGACATTCAAGAAGGGTACACCAGTTAACGCTTCCCTCACCACCACCACAGAGGAACAACAAGCGCCGCCTCTGCTTGTGTGTTAGTGTAAGGGAGGGAGACTGAGAGCCACTGCATGAGGAGTGACGCTCTTAATCTCTTCCCCATACTGAGTGGACTAGACTTACCCTACCAGCTACCACCCACCACTACCACCCATCCACCTCCCTGCCATCATACCTCCACTGCACCTACACATTCACCCACCCACCCTGCCATTCATTCACCCCATCCACCATCCCACTTACATAATGTTTACTCCAGGAAGGAAACAGCAAGGAGAAAGCTGAATAAACTACACCGCTTTAACGTTCTGCCCGAGTAAAGAAAACTACGCCTGTTTAAATCATTCACCAGACCGACATTAACCCAGCCAGCAGTACCTCTACGTCTTATGAACTGCTCCCAAACACTGAAACTACAGGTGGTCCAGAACGAAGCCCTGAGATGCGTCACAGGTGAAAGATTCCCTTATAATAGAACCACAGCCGATGTACACAGAGACCTGGGAGTAAGACCCATCACCCAGCAGCTACACACCTTGGCCAGAAGAATATGACATAAAGTAGAGTGATGCGAGCAACAACTCCCACAAAGACTCCCACCAGAGGATGATGACAACCAAAGAGTCACCAAACCTCAAGGAATCCATCACCACCCCTGATCTTCACGGCCAGGCAATAGACCAGAAGCCGCTAGTAAGGTCGGCGGAATACGAAATACTGTATAGCCTTAAACCACAGAATACAGGATAGGGTAAGTTGTCTCGTGCCAGTGTCGACATGTGGGCAGCCAACCAGACGAACAACTCTTAAACTACCTACTCATGCATATATTCACCCACATTATCAGTTTAACTCTATCCACCCACCCATTACCTAACACACCCATCCACCCACCCGTCCACCGTAATCCATTCACCCACCTAGCAACCATATACCAACCCAGCCCATCATACACACACACACGCCATAATTCACATAGCGTATCCTTAAGTAAAAGATGTCATTACATCTTTAGCAGTAACGTGGTGTAATTGCCGCACCAGCTGCTTCTGTTCCTATTTATACGTACCAATAGTCATAGTGAACAGCATGCATCAGCAGCAGGAAAGGTTTTGTACAGTAACCAGCAAGTTGAAAGGTGATTGTGTAAGAACAGCAGCAGCTGCGGAGTTGAAAGGTTCTTGAAACAACATCCAACCACAGCAACACCTCCCAACACACAACGCTGCAGCTACCATGGGCAGAGGAAGATGCCGGCACCTACCGCAGCCACAGCACCTGCAGCAGTAACATCAGTAAGCGTCAAACCGTTGACAGCCCCACCTACAGCAGTAACAGAACGAACGGCGTCGCCAATCCCCGTCAACATGAACAATATTTCCACCTTCAGGCGCAAAATTATCGATATAGAGAGAATGGGAAAGATTACGAAAGAGAAGGAAAGATATAAATAACGAGAGAGAGAATATGATATACTGTACCATGGTGGTCAGAGGGGCATCCGGCTAGTGGATGTACAGTAGTAGTGTGTTGAGTCAATGTTATTCCCAGAACGGACAGTAATGAGCCGTGGGGGTGAGAGAGGAAGGGGCGTGAGGGAGGGAGGAAGGGGCGTGAGGGAGGGAGGAAGGGGCGTGAGGGAGGGAGGAAGGGGCGTGAGGGAGGGAGGAAGGGACGTGAGAGAGGGAGCAAGGGGCGTGAGGGAGGGAGGAAGGGGCGTGAGGGAGGGAGGAAGGGGCGTGAGAGAGGGAGCAAGGGGCGTGAGGGAGGGAGCAAGGGGCGTGAGGGAGGGAGGGGCGTAAGAGAGGGAGCAAGGGGCGTGAAGGAGGGAGGAAAAGGCGTGAGGGAGGGAGGAAGGGGCGTGAGGGAGGGAGCAAGGGCCGTGAGAGAGGGAGCAAGGGGCGTGAGAGAGGGAGCAAGGGGCGTGAGGGAGGGAGGGAGGGGTGTAAGAGAGGGAGCAAGGGGCGTGAAGGAGGGAGGAAAAGGCGTGAGGGGGGGGAGGAAGGGGCGTGAGGGAGGGAGCAAGGGGCGTGAGAGAGGGAGCAAGGGGCGTGAGAGAGGGAGCAAGGGGCGTGAGGGAGGAAGGGCCGTGAGGGAGGGAGGAAGGGGCGTGAGGGAGGGAGCAAGGGGGTGAGGGAGGGAGGAAGGGGCGTGAGGGAGGGAGCAAGGGGCGTGAGAGAGGGAGCAAGGGGCGTGAGAGAGGGAGCAAGGGGCGTGAGGGAGGGAGGAAGGGGCGTGAGAGAGGGAGCAAGGGGCGTGAGGGAGGGAGGGAGCAAGGGGCGTGAGGGAGGGAGGAAGGGGCGTGAGGGAGGGAGGGAGGGGCGTAAGAGGGGGAGCAAGGGGCGTGAAGGAGGGAGGAAAAGGCGTGAGGGAGGGAGGAAGGGGCGTGAGGGAGGGAGCAAGGGGCGTAAGAGAGGGAGCAAGGGGCGTGAAGGAGGGAGGAAAATGCGTGAGGGAGGGAGGAAGGGGCGTGAGGGAGGGAGCAAGGGGCGTGAGGGAGGGAGCAAGGGGCGTGAGGGAGGGAGGAAGGGGCGTGAGAGAGGGAACAAGGGGCGTGAGGGAGGGAGGGGCGTAAGAGAGGGAGCAAGGGGCGTGAAGGAGGGAGGAAAAAGCGTGAGGGAGGGAGGAAGGGGCGTGAGGGAGGAGGAAGAGGCGTGAGGGAGGGAGGGAGGGAGGGAGGAAGGGGTGTGAGGGAGGGAGTTTCTTCCCTCACAAAGAACCGACTCATCCACCTCCTAATTACTCCAGTCTCTTAATTATCCAAGACACTCGTTTACTCGGGTCATCGGTGGCAGGGGTTCAAGGATAGCTCACAATACAGGAATCATGCCAGTTCATCAGACAAGCTCCATGGACGGTTAGTAACTTGTCTTCACCCTTAAGCTGGTGAGGTGGAGAGCGCCGTCCGACTCACACTTACTTAACGGACAGGGAAAGAGCTGAAGAGATTGTACCAAGACTGACGGTATATAAACCATAATTATACGTTCTTTATTTATCTATCTATCTATCTATCTATCTATCTATCTGTCTGTCTGTCTGTCTGACTACCACAGCATCTCTCTTTCTTTCTCACACACCAAAGCTATTTCCCAAAGCTAAAATTAACTTCTAGGAAAAGTGGGTGTTGTCTTAATGCGTTTTCCAACTTGGGCTAAACCGGCCAAGTGGTGGTAAGCGCCTCCTCTGCCAGCGAACCCGCCCGGGGCCCTCACGAATGCCACTAGTTATGTCTTTTTCTTCCCATTAACTCATAATCCTAGTCCCCTTGGTCCCTGTTCACCTAGCAGTAAAGTAGGTACCTGTTGTAAAATCGAAAGTTGCGAATTCGTATTCAGGAAAGTTGTTGGAGCTTCCAATAACTTGATGACAAAAACGATTGACTCTTCAGGCTTCTACGCCCTTAACTCATGAGACATAAAGGCAAGCATGAACTTAGCATGCTTCCCTGTTGGGCGCTGTAAAACGCTTCTGCGTTTCACCTTACACAAGATGTAGGGAGGTCCCCCCCCCCCCCCCAAAAAAAAAAAAAAAAAAAAAAAAAAAAAAACATCGATGCAGGTACACGTATAGGTACAGGTGCAAGTATAGGTACAGGTGCAAGTATAGGTACAGGTGCAAGCATAGGTACAGGTGAAAATACAAATACAGAGGTATTACTGACTGAAAACACGAATATACAGGGACAATATTATCAGCAACACGCAAACATCACTTAACATGAGTAAGTCAACACGTAGTCTCGAGGCGAAGTGTCCCTAAACACCTGTAATAATTAACAATAGAGCTGTTCCTTGTTATACCTGCAGTGTTATATACCGTGTTATAACTACAAGGTCTATAACACTGTAGGTATAACAAAGAACAATTATACTGTTTTTTTTTATCAGAGGTGGTCAGGGACTAGTTGATCACCTGCTAACAATTAATGTACTAATTTCAAACGCATTAAATCTACAAAAAAATTGGTCATTACAACGAACTATGCTGTACCAGTGTTGTTTATGGCCCCCCTCTCTCTCTCTCTCTCTCTCTCTCTCTCTCTCACTCTTCCTAATCGCTATTTTCAGTCATATTCACTCTTACAACACCATTCACTCACAACACTACTTTTCCCTCACTCTGACTTCACTTATCTTCTATCGCATCAAAAGTCCTTCCTTCTCCTTCCTCCCCCCCCTCCCCCCGCGTGTCTTATCCTGTTCATATCTTCGAATAATCTTTGTCATTATCATCGCTCTTCCGTTCACCCTTACGGCACGAGTCTTACAAACCTTTACGACGATGGGATGCGACAACCCGTGAGTGCGTCTAGGCGTCCGTGCGTCCGTCCAGAGAGAACGTCCGACGTGTAACCTCTGTTGAGTGTTTCATCCTTCCGTGGTTCCTGATTGGTCGAGAGGTTTGTTGATACAGAGTTGCAGTGGTGATTGATATCTTGAATGGTGTTATGGTGTGATCGTAGATATTCTCTCTCTCTCTCTCTCTCTCTCTCTCTCTCTCTCTCTCTTTATTTGATCGTTTTTCCCTGTCTCTCTGCGTCTGTCTGTCATTGCCTGCCTGCTTAGCTGTGTCAGTCTGTCTCCGTCCACAAGTCTGTTTTTCATTATCTGTTTATCTGTCTGTCTGTCTGTCTGTCCAGGGCAGGCGGGCGTAAGTGGTGGTGGTGGTGGTGGGGGGGGGTGGTAGCAAGAGCCGTCTTAGACAGGGGAGGGGCAGAAGGAAGATGGTGAGGACTGGGGAGATGGTTGGAGGGGTTGGGAAAGAAGGTAGGGGGAGGGTAGTAGGGGGAGGGTAGTAGGGGGAGGGTAGTAGGGGGAGGGTGGTAGGGGGAGGGTGGTAGGGGGAGGGTAGTAGGGGGAGGGTAGTAGGGGGAGGGTAGTAGGGAATCGGAGAAAGGAGTGGGATGGGAAGGGAAAGCGGGAGTGGAATGGGTATGGGGGAGTGGGAAGGGGAGGGGGAGTGGGAGGGGTAAGGGGGAAGGGTAAGGGGGAGGGGAAGGGTAAGGGGGAGGGGTATGGGGGAGAGGCAGGAGAAGAGGGGTAGAGGGAGGGGGAGAGGAGCTTATAATGCATACACGTGATGGTGAGGCCAGACGAGGTGGAGCCCTGGTGAGGTCGTGAAGCATGTGGATAACGACGCCCCGGATCACGTGAACACTACCTCCCCCATTTATTACACCTTAATATTAACCTAACCTAATTTTACTTAACTTAACCTAACCTAACCTACTCCAACTTAACCTAACTTGAATCTGCTGAAACTTGGGTGGGAACAGTTCTTGGTAAGGGTAAATATTTTGTAATAATCTCAGCCACATCGGGCCATTATAAAAAAAAATCACTTGGACGATCCCCTTAATCCAACTAACCTAACCTAACCTAACCTAGCCTAGCCTAGCCTAGCCTAGCCTAGCCTAGCCTAGCCTAGCCTAATCTTTCCGGCAAATTTTAACAATATAAGTCTAGTGTTAAGACGACATATATAACACCACCTGCAAAACACCACCTGTACACAACCACCTGTACACGACCACCTGTACACCACCACCTGTATAACACCACCTGCATAACACCACCTGTACACAACCACCTGTACACGACCACCTGTACACCACCACCTGTATAACACCACCTGTACACGACCACCTGTACACCACCACCTGTATAACACCACCTGTATAACACCACCTTCTTATCACCATCGCGCCAGCTGTACCTCTTGAGTGACGGAGGGGGGGGGGGAGGGGTGGGGTGGGGGGGTGGACCTGGTAAGGGTTTAAGAGGAGTGAGAGAAGATGGTGACTGGAGGGAGGGAGGGAGTGAGTGACACCCT
Organism: Homarus gammarus; assembly: GCA_958450375.1. NCBI lineage: Eukaryota > Metazoa > Arthropoda > Malacostraca > Decapoda > Nephropidae > Homarus > Homarus gammarus. The sequence continues at coordinate 453,235 of CAUDMG010001756.1, read as the reverse complement.
CTTACAGCTGTGTGTCTGTGTGCTGTCTGCTGGAGGGTGTTCATGCTGGGGGTGTTCATGCTGGGGGGTGTTCATGCTGGGGGTGTTCATGCTGGAAGGTGTTCATGCTGGAGGGTGTTCATGCTGGGGGTGTTCATGCTGGGGGTGTTCATGCTGGAGGGTGTTCATGCTGGGGGTGTTCATGCTGGGGGTGTTCATGCTGGCGGTGTCTGCTGGGGTGCTTGCTGGGGGTGCTTACTGGGGGGGGGAGTGATTACTGAGGGGCCTGCTTGAGGGGCCTGCTTGGGGGTGTCTGCTTGGGTGTCTGCTGGGGATGTGTACTGGGATGACTGACCCTTTCTGCTTGTTCACCCCTGCTAGCCTGCCCCAGGTCTGTTTGTTCACCCCTGCTAGCCAACCCCTCGTCTGCTTGTTCACCCCTGCTAGCTTGCCCCTCGTCTGCCTGTTCACCCCTGCTAGCCTGCCCCAGGTCTGCTTGTTCACCCCTGCTAGCCAGCCCCTCGTCTGCTTGTTCACCCCTGCTAGCCAGCTCCTCGTCTGCTTGTTCACCCCTGCTAGCCAGCCCCTCGTCTGCTTGTTCACCCCTGCTAGCCTGCCCCTCGTCTGCTTGCCTGCTAGAGTCATCAGGCATATGTTCATGACTCCTTGCAGATGGTGGTGGGAGGGGGAAGGGGTGATGGGAGGGAGGAATGGGGGAGGTGAGAGGGAGAGAGGGATACGGATAGGAGAGGGAAGGGAGAGGGGAATAGGAAGAAGAAGGGGAGAGGATGGTCATAGGAGGTGAGAGGGAATGGAGGGAGGGATGGGAGGAGAAGAGTGAGGAGGGAAGAAGGTGGAGGAGGGAAGAAGGTGGAGGAGGGAAGAGGGTGGAGGAGGGAAGAAGGGGGGGAAGAAGGAGGAGGAGGGAAGAAGGGGGAGGAGGGAAGAGGGTGGAGGAGGGAAGAGGGGGGAGAGAAGGGGGAGGAAGGAAGGAGGAAGAGGGAAGAAGGGAGACGAGGGGAAAAGGGGAAGGAGGGGAGGAGGAGGATAAGAAGTGGAGGGGAAGAGAGGGATAAAGAGGCAAGGGAGGGGAGGGGAGATGATAGACGGGAGAGGGGAGAGGGACAGCGCGGCCAACGACCCACACACCCCCCCCCCTCCCATGTGTATTAAGTGTATCCTTGAGAAGAACTTAAGTCCTTATTAAAGTGGTGACCATTGGTTGTCCTCTGAGTGTGTCCCGTCTTGTTGTTCTTTCTTCTTCGTATTATTGATGATGTTATTACTTATTACTCATACAAAGAGAGTGTGTGTGTGTGTGTGTGTGTGGGTGTGTGTGTGTGTGTGTGGGTGTGTGTGTGTGTGTGTGCGTGTGTGTGTGGGGGGGGGGGACAGAGTTTGGGTAACACTAATATTTATGTCAGTAAATATACATTAGGCTACACATCCCATAATATTTTCTCTAGTGTGAGAGAGAGAGAGAGAGAGAGAGAGAGAGACTGTAGATGTTTTCTAGATTATAATGTAGGAACAATATCGGCTTGTTGGGCGCGCGCACACACACACACACACTTACTAATACTTGAACAACAACAACAACAACAACTACTACTACTACTCCTCAGAGATTCATCACACCAACATCATTTGCATGTGATGTGATGTACGGTATGAGAGAGGGGGTGTAGTGAGTGAGGGGGTGTAGTGAGTGAGGGGGTGTAGTGAGTGATGGGAGTGTAGTGAGTGAGGGGGTGTGTAGTGAGTGAGGGGGTGTAGTGAGTGAGGGGGTGTGTAGTGAGTGAGGGGGGTGTAGTGAGTGAGGGGGTGTGTAGTGAGTGAGGGGGGGTGTAGTGTAGTGAGTGAGGGGGGGTGTAGTGAGTGAGGGGGGTGTAGTGGTGAGGGGTGTAGTGAGTGAGGGGGTGTGTAGTGAGTGAGGGGGTGTGTAGTGAGTGAGGGGGTGTGTAGTGAGTGAGGGGGTGTGTAGTGAGTGAGGGGGTGTAGTGAGTGAGGGGGTGTAGTGAGTGAGGGGGTGTAGTGAGTGAGGGGGTGTAGTGAGTGAGGGGGGTGTAGTGAGTGAGGGGGGTGTAGTGAGTGAGGGGGTGTAGTGAGTGAGGGGGTGTAGTGAGTGAGGGGGTGTGTAGTGAGTGAGGGGGGTGTAGTGAGTGAGGGGGGTGTAGTGAGTGAGGGGGTGTGTAGTGAGTGAGGGGGTGTAGTGAGTGAGGGGGTGTGTAGTGAGTGAGGGGGTGTGTAGTGAGGGGGGGTAGTGAGTGAGGGGGTGTAGTGAGTGAGGGGGTGTGGGAGTGAGGGGGTGTAGTGGGAGTGAAGGGGGTGTAGGGAGTGAGGGGGTGTAGTGAGTGAGGGGGTGTAGGGAGTGAAGGGGGTGTAGTGGGAGTGAAGGGGGAGTAGGGGGAGTGAAGGGGTCGTAGGGGGAGTGAAGGGGGCGTAGGGGGAGTGAAGGGGGCGTAGGGGGAGTGAAGGGGGCGTAGGGGGAGTGAAGGGGGCGTAGGAGGAGTGAAGGGGGCCTAGGGGGAGTGGAGGGGGAGTGAAGGGGATGTAGGGGGAGTGATGGGGGCGTAGGGGGAGTGTAGGGGGTGTAGGGGGAGTGTAGGGGGTGTAGGGGGAGTGTAGGGGGTGTAGGGGGAGTGTAGGGGGTATAGGGAGAGTGTCGGGGGAGTGTAGGGGATGTAAGGGGAGTAGGGGGGTGAAGAGAGTGTAGGGGGTGAAGGGAGTGTAGGCGGTGGTGAAGGGAGTGTAGGGGGGTGGTGAAGGGAGTGTAGGGGGTGGTGAAGGGAGTGTAGGGGGTGGTGAAGGGAGTGTAGGGGGGTGAAGGGAGTGTAGGGGGTGGTGAAGGGAGTGTAGGGGGGTGAAGGGAGTGTAGGGGGGTGTAGCAGTGAGTCAGGCGGGGCGAGTAATGACCGTCTGAGGGAAGCCTTGGCTGTATTTGTTATCCCAACATTCTCTTACACACCCACAAAGGCGCCAGTCCATTTTTACCCCTGTACCATTGTTTTCCATTGTGCTTGAGCGGCCCAACCTTCCTGCCGACGTGTCGTGCTGTGCTGCTCAAATACCGACCGACGCGTCGTGCTGGGTCGCTGGGTTTTTGTTGTGTAGGGGCCGTGTTGTGTATTCTCCTACCTACTTGCCTACCTACAGACGAGTAGTGCTGTGTAGTGTCGTGTTGTGTAGGGTCGTACTATGTTGGGTCGTACTATGTTGGGTCGTGCTGTGTAAGGTCATGCTGTGTAAGGTCATGCTGTGAACCTCAGACTTGATTACCTCCGCTCACTACAATACCTGTGACCAGCACCGCCCATCTACCTGCCATCACCTGTTATTGACTCCCATAACCTAAAACCACCTCTGCCTTACCTACCATCGTCTGACATCAGTTGGCATTATTTTCCACCATCTGCTGCTATCTGACACCCTTTATCGTGAATTAACATCATCTGACATCACCTTACAACGTCACAAAACACTTGCCACTGTCTGATACCTCTTGACATCACCTGCCAACTATATATATCTGACATTATTTGCCTCTTTCTCACACCAATTATCACTAACTGACATCTCCTGCCACTCAAAAAACACTTGGCACTACCTGGGCCAGCCTCACTACCTGGGCCAGCCTCACTACCTGGGCTAGCCTCACTACCTGGGCCAGCCTCACTACCTGGGCCAGCCTCACTACCTGGGCCAGCCTCACTACCTGGGCCGAGCTCACTACCTGGGCCAGCCTCACTACCTGGGCCAGCCTCACTACCTGGGCCAGCCTCACCTACACAGCAACTCATATTCTCGTCTTCTTAGCCATTACACAGCTACCCTTCACTCACTACGGCCTCGGTGCCTCAGGTAATGGCATTAACCACGCCCCCAGTGCCTCAGGTAAATGGCACTCACCACGCCCTCAGTGCTTCGGATAATGGCACTCACCACGCCCTCAGTGCCTCAGGTAATGGTACTCACCACGCCCTCTGCCTCAGGTTTATGTCACTCAGTACATGGGAGAAGTGGAGGAGATGGCTTGTGTTTACGTCAGTCAGGGTACGTGATCCACCCACCTGACCCTGATCCACCTTACCCGGGGCACAGGTAGGATGGTCTCAGATTACCGGCCTCTTTCACTCGTTAGGTTAGGTTTAGGTCTTATATTATTAGATCTGGTTTAGGTCTGACTCGCAGGTCTGGTTTAAGTCTTTCTTATTCGTAGGTCTGTTCCAGCCCCATTAACCAGTACCAGCCCCACAACATACACCAACGCTAGTAACCTGCACCAGCGCCACTGTCTTGCACCAGCGCCACTAACCTGCACCAGCGCCACTAACCTGCACTGTTTTGAGAGAGAGAGAGAGAGAGAGAGAGAGAGAGAGAGAGAGAGAGAGAGAGAGAGAGAGAGAGAGAGAGAGAGAGAGAGTGTGTGTGTGTTGTGTTTCGGGGGATTTACAAGGCCTCGTGTCTGCGATTACGGACATAAATTCTCTAGACACTTTTCGTATTATGTGACGTCATCTACTTAAGGGTAGTGTAGGTCACTATTTACTGAAACTTTTGTGTGTGTGTTATAGTGTGGCTTATTATTTTTTGTTTCCGTGTTGTAATCCGGACGTAATTTATAAGCCAATCAGATATTACTGTGACGTCATCAGTTACGAAAAGAAGCATTCAAGAGCTATGAACCAATCACGTGTAAAGCTTCAAAGTAGATGCCAGATATTGCCAGACGTTCAGGGAATTTGGGCTACAAGTGTAAATTGCCCTCTTGCAATTGGGTGATGATAAAGTATTTCTTGGCACTTTTTCAATATTTTATCTAATTTAAACACCACTTTGAGGACTATGTGTCACCAAAAGAAATTCCTGTATTGATATGTATTATTTAGTCAACTTTGTAACTGAAATGAAGCTTCCTGTATACTTTATGTGTGTCACTTCACCAATTGTATGATTTATGTTACCTTAATAGACACTAACTTTCTGACCATGTAGAAAAAATAACACAATAACTATACTTTCTAAATAAACCCGCATTTACACCTGTACTTTCTAAATAAACCCGCATTTACACCTGTACTTTCTAAATAAACCCGCATTTGCACCTGTACTTTCTAAATAAATCCGCATTTACACCTGTACTTTCTAAATAAACCCGCATTTGCACCTGTACTTTCTAAATAAACCCGCATTTGCACCTGCACTTCAATATAAACAGGCCTTTGTATTTACATCACCGAATGAACCACAATAAACCACACGGACCTGCTAGAGTCATTACCCAGTGTGACCGTCACGTTTAAGGACTCCGGCTCGTGTAGTGAACGTCGTTAGAGTGATGACAGGGATGGTGTGTGGACGTGTGAGGTCACTTGTGTCTAACCTGTCTTATGTAACACAGCTTGGAATGTTCTGAGAGTGAGAGAGAGAGAGAGAGAGAGAGAGAGAGAGAGAGAGAAATTGACTGATTGTGTGTATGAGATAAATAGGGATTTGACCCCTTCGTGTCTCTTGACCACCACCAACAGTTTAAACCTTAGTCACTCCTTCACCGACAACTGCTACATCTACCACGACCACTACCACCATCTCCCACCACCAACAACAACCCCTACATCCACCAAGACCACAACGACACCCACCACTACTAACATCACCACCATCACCACTAGCTACTACTACCCCCAACACCACCCTTAACCCCGCCACTTACCACTACCACCATCTACCACCACCAACAACAACCCCTACCACTACTAACATCACCACCATCACCACTAGCTACTACTACCCCCAACACCACCCTTAACCTCGCCACTTACCACTACCACCATCTACCACTAACCCAATCTATACCCAGTCATACTCGATAGGGTATTACATAGAGACCAGACTCACGTACTGTACACCCACACAGTCAGACCCTCACGCATTGCTCACAGGTGTGTGTGTAGGAGGTGGGTGGGGGTGGGTGGAGAAAGGTGGAAACTACACCCTCAAAGGCGTCACGGGTCTTGGATTACACTTTTACTACACACACCCACACACCCGTCACGCTACCTCTCTCCCTCTCACCCTTTTTATCCTCCCCCATATTCATTCTCCCCGTCCTGTCCCTCCCACACGCTCATTTCCATTACCCGGTAGCCCAGCATAATGGCAAGGAGGAGGGGGAGGAGAAGGAAAGTAAGAAGAGGAGGAGAAAGAGGAGGAATCAAATAGGAGGAACAGGAGGAGAAATAGAAAAAAATATTAAGAGGAGGGAGAAGGAGTAGAAGAAAGAAAATAAAGAGGATAACGAGGAGGAGAAAGAAGGAGAAGGAAGGAGGAGAAGAAACAGAGGTGACAGACGACGAACAACCTGAGGGAAGGAAGGAGAACAAAAAATACAACTGAGACAGGAAGTTGGTCATTTATGTGGAATATGTAGAAACACTGGCCTGGATTAGCCCCTCCTCCCGCCCCACCAACTCTCGCTTCCTAGCAGTATCTCCCCTTCCTCCTCCCAGCAGTGCCCCCCCCCCTTTACCCCCTTCCTCTCCCGTGCTGGGGGGTTCAAAACAAACAAACAAAAACACGGACAGACAAACAAGAACAAAAGGACGGAAACACGGACAGATACACACAAACAAAAGGAAGGTGACACGTACAGGCAGTCAGACACACAGACAATAACACGGAGAGAACAACGTAACCGAGCTGTGGAGAGAGAGAGAGAGAGAGAGAGAGAGAGAGAGAGAGAGAGAGAGAGAGAGAGAGAGAGAGAATCAAGGAAAATCTGGTCTCTGAGTGTACTTGGATATGACTAAATGACAAATTATTTGATACACTAAGACTGAGTCCATTAAAGAGAGTAAATAAAAAAAAATCTGGTGTAAAATGTCATCAAAATCTGGTGTAAAATGTCATCAAAATCTGGTGTAAAATGTCATCAAAATCTGGTGTAAAAACTATCCGAGTAAAGAATTATTATTTGGAGATCAATTAACTATATCAAGTTTATACTGGGAGTTACAATCATTCAATCCGGTTTCCTCGTCTATAAAACATGATCTTTAATTCCTTGTTGTGTCGTCTATAAAACAGAACCTTTCACTTTATGTCATCTATACTTTATAAACTTTCACTCTTTTGGTTGTGTCGTCTATAAAACACAACCATTCACTCAATTTACGTCATCTATACATTACGAACTTTCACTCTTTTGGTTGTGTCAGTTATAGAACACAATCTTTCACTATACTTGCGTCAGGTTCACTCAATATCAATTTTCACTCTCAAAAAAAATGTCAACAACATCCTGGTCACTCCAACTCGTCACCTGCACTCTAACTTCACTCGAGTGTCGTGGGCTGGAGTACCTTGGTGACAATAACACTCACACGGCTTCGAGTTTATGAAAGGTTACGAGTTCACCTGTAAGACTTGAGGAGTTTCCAGGTCACCAAACAGTCTCAAGAGGTTCGTGGGATAATCTTTTATTCAACACTCTTACCTCTAATATTCTCCCCATTAGCCATCATCTCCCCCTCATCTAATATTCCTCCCCATCTACTCCTCTTCTCCTCCTTCATTTTCTCCCCAACTATCTCCTCTTCTCTCTCTCTCTTACTCTTACTCCATATATCATCTCCCCATATACTTTTCTCCCCCATATTGCTCCATCGACTCTTCTTCCCAATATACCTCCCCACCTTCATACCTCTCCCCGTCTACACCCCACCCCACCTCATCTCCCCGAGCCATAGAGCAGCCTGTGATTAAGTCATGATTATTCATATCTTATGTTATTGAGCGCTCCCCTCCCCCTCCCTCCTCCCATTCCCCTTTGGTTAGGTTACGTTATAGTTTGGTTAGGTTACGTTATAGTTTGGTTAGGTTATAATTAGATTCACACAGGTTCAGCATATACCTGTACACAGACAGAAAGGCTAATAGAATGTCGATTTAACCAAGGAGAGCCCAAGGAAGGTGACTTAACGTGATATACCTTAACCTAGAGTTCTAGTTAAGATAATCGGATCATCCCTAACCTATCCGAAACCTAAACTAACCTAACCTAACCTTCCCCTAAATTAACCTAACCTAACCTTCCCCTAAATTAACCTAAACTAACCTAACCTTACCCTAAATAAACATAACCTAACCTATCTTAACGCAAAACCTAACTCAACCTAACCAACCCGAAATCAAACCAAATCAAACCAAACTACCCTAACACAAACCAAACTTAACTTAACCTAACCCAACTAGATACGTTCCATCAACATCATTTAACACCAAAATAGCCAAGTACCGTGCAATCTCCTGACTCTGGTACGGCCACGGGTGAGACAGTTAAAAGCTTTGGTAAATATTGACATAACACAGCTGACTTGTATAGTGTCTAGCCTCACTGTTTGTTGTAGTAGTGTGTCATGTGTTGTAGCTGTGTGCAGTGTTGTAGCTGTGTCCAGTGTTGTAGCTGTGTCCAGTGTTGTAGCTGTGTGCAGTGTTGTAGCTGTGTCATGTGCTGTAGTTGTGTCCAGTGTTGTAGTTGTGTCCAGTGTTGTAGCTGTGTCCAGTGTTGTAGCTGTGTCCAGTGTTGTAGCTGTGTCCAGTGTTGTAGCTGTGTCCAGTGTTGTAGCTGTGTCCAGTGTTGCAGCTGTGTCCAGTGTTGCAGTTGTGTCCAGTGTTGTAGCTGTGTCCAGTGTTGTAGCTGTGTCCAGTGTTGTAGTAGTGTGTCCAGTGTTGTAGCTGTGTCCAGTGTTGTAGCTGTGTCCAGTGTTGTAGCTGTGTCCAGTGTTGTAGCTGTGTCCAGTGTTGTAGCTGTGTCCAGTGTTGTAGCTGTGTCCAGTGTTGTAGCTGTGTCCAGTGTTGTAGTTGTGTCCAGTGTCGTAGCTGTGTCCAGTGTTGTAGTTGTGTCTCTCGTGTTGTAGTAACAGTATTCTTTGTATTTTATAGAATGGTGGAAAGATATATCAATAAAATGTAGAGGAACACACACACACACACACACACACACACACACACACACACACACACACACACACACACGTACGTACGTTTGGAGTGAACAAGAAACAAAGACAAGGTCAAACTGTCGAGGAAAAGAACAAATAAACAAATACAACATCTATTATTGCCTCTCACAGCCTCGTCCGTCCATAATTTCTCATCTAATGACTTTTTGGAGTTCTTTCCCCTGGGATGGGGGGGGGGTGGAGTGAGGGGTAGGGAGTGGAGTGAGGGGGTAGGGAGTGGAGTGAGGGGTAGGGAGTGGAGTGAGGGGTAGGGAGTGGAGTGAGGGGTAGGGAGTGGAGTGAGGGGTAGGGTGGGGAGTGAGGGGTAGGGTGGGGAGTGAGGGTGTCAGAGCTTGGGTGTTGGGTGGGAGTTAGGGTTATAGAGAGAGAGAGAGAGAGAGAGAGAGAGAGAGAGAGAGAGAGAGAGAGAGAGAGAGAGAGAGAGAGAGAGAGAGAGAGAGCAGCAGCAGGGCAGTGAAGGAGAAGTGGAAGGAGGGAGGGAGGAGGTAAGACTGCCGTAATTAGTTAAGAACAAACGAGGAAGGTGATAATGAGCTGACTACATAATGTTGTCCTAACTCTCTCTGGCTCAGCCCCCTCCCTCCTCCTCATTGGTAGGTAGGGGATGGGAGGCTTATAAATCCCCTCCCCATCTCTCTCTCCCTCCCCCTTCCTCCTCGGTGGGGGGGAAATAGAGGCTTACATATCCCTTTCCCCTTAGGTCTCCTCCCTCGTTAGTAAGGGGGGGTATCTGTTCTAGATACCAATGACTTAATGACCTACTGAACGGTGCTTAATTACCCTGGCAGTTGAAGCAGCTAAAACTAAGACCTATAATCGTGAACGGTTCTCCCCTGACACGAGCAGAAATGTTTTGAATGTCCATATAACACAAATTTGCATACCGAGTTTTATAAGAATATTTGAGACGGACTTTGAGTTATGCTCCGAGGAAAGGAAAGAAATTTCTTCTTCTTCTTCTTCTTCTTCTTCTTCTTCTTCTATCAGTTTCACCTTTCTTCACCTCTTATCTCCTTCTTTTAATGTAAGCTTCAAGTGACAGCTCTTTATCACACCTCCTTCGTCAAATATACAATAACTTGACCTCTTTAGTGCCTTGCCAAAATCCCTTGAGTAAGGTGTCTTTTTTCCCTTTGAATACGATGACCTAATCCTCCAACACACTGACTTAATCCCCTAAGTACTCACAGTCTCAACCCTTTGAATACGATAACTTATTCCTTCGGTACGATAATGTTGTACTCTGGGTGGAAGATCAAGTCATCGGAGCGAAGAGGTTAACAAAAGGCTTTTATGTACAATTTTAGCTCACTAAACCATCACCTTCACGATTCATCAACTTTTATCTCTTTCATTTCCCGTTTTAATGAAAGTCTCAGGTGAATGCTTCCCTCGTCACCTGGTGAATCAAAGGTCTGTGTTGACACGACGGCGGCGTCTGGCGGGGCGAACATTGACCCAGGCAGGAGCCAAGTGGTGGACATTCCTCAACTTGGTTAAGCCATCACCCGTCTCTTGGTGCCTCACATTCACTCTCATCCTCCTACTGCATCCCCCCCCCCCCACACACACACACTCCCCCCTGGACCACACACACACACACACACACACTTGTTCTCCTCGTTAAAACTGGTATTATCGTTAATGATTTTTATAAAGTTCTCTACATCATATACAGTCGTAATTAAGGTTTGAGTTACTCCCAAGACCCCTTATATAATCCAGAGAAAACAAACGCAAGTTAGAATGAAGCACAAAAACACGTGTGTGGGAACGGTAACAAAAACACGAGTGTGGGAACGGTAACAAAAACACGTGTGTGGGAACGGTAACAAAAACACGTGTGTGGGAACGGTAACAAAAACACGTGTGTGGGAACGGTAACAAAAACACGTGTGTGGGAACGGTAACAAAAACACGAGTGTGGGAACAGTAACAAAAACACGAGTGTGGGAACGGTAACAAAAACACGTGTGTGGGAACGGTAACAAAAACACGTGTGTGGGAACAGTAACAAAAACACGTGTGTGGGAACAGTAACAAAAACACGTGTGTGGGAACGGTAACAAAAACACGTGTGTGGGAACGGTAACAAAAACACGTGTGTGGGAACAGTAAGAAAAACACGTGGGGGAACAGTAACAAAAACACGAGTGTGGGAACGGTAACAAAAACACGTGTGTGGGAACAGTAACAAAAACACGAGTGTGGGAACGGTAACAAAAACACGTGTGTGGGAACAGTAACAAAAACACGAGTGGGGGAACAGTAACAAAAACACGAGTGGGGGAACAGTAAGAAAAACACAACCAACAGAATACTTTTACTTGCTTATAAACTTCACTGACCGCAAAGTAAGTAAATTACTGGTAGAGTTGTGTTGAGTGAGGCAGCAATATACGTTAAAACATATTAGTTACGTCTACGACCAAATTCAGTGAAATTTTCATCTCTGACAATTTCTCAGGACTAGCAAATACCCGGAACTGAACATAAACGAAGCCAAGTTTACTCCCCAATCTAACCTAACCTAAACTAATCTAACCAAACCTAACCTACCCTCACTCTAACCTAACCTAACCTCAATCTAACCTAACCTAACCTACCCTCAACCTAACCTAACCTAACCTACCCTACCCTCAATCTAACCTAACCTAACCTTAGTGAGTTTTGTTCTATGGTATAATCCCATATCTTAAGATGTTCACTTCACCCATATAAAGCCATAAGCTCGGCGGGTATATGGAGACAAAGGGTGAAGAAGCGCTAAACTTGGAAGAGAGAGAGAGAGAGAGAGAGAGAGAGAGAGAGAGAGAGAGAGAGAGAGAGAGAGAGAGAGAGAGAGAGAGAGAGATATGACCTTTACGTGACACTTACCTCATTTTGTCTTTTTTCACATACTCCACCTGTCCGCTACCACTGCTACTACCACTACTACTACTACTACTAATACTAATAATAATAATAGCACCAACACCCCCACCACTACTATTACTAGCACCATATTCTCCCTACCAACTACTACTACTAATAATAATAATAGCACCAACACCTCCTCCACCACCACCACTACTACTACTACTACTACCACTACCGCTATTCCCAACAACACTCCACAACTGCTACCACCATCACCACCACCACAAACTTGACCACGCATCACAAACAAGCAACAACTACTGGTGACTGGTAAAGAGAGATGACCTTTAATTGGCCATAACTTACCTCCGACCGTGATTATGACACAACGAGGGACTAAATTCTTCCCAGGGACAGTGTCAAGTCAAGCTGTGGTCACTAGCTAGTATCAGGTCAAGCTGTGGTCACTAGTATCAAGTCAAGCTGTCGTCACTAGCTAATATCACGTCAAGCTGTCGTCACTAGCTAATATCAGGTCAAGCTGTGGTCACTAGCTAGTATCAAGTTAAGCTGTCGTCACTAGCTAGTATCAGGTCAAGCTGTGGTCACTAGTATCAAGAGAAGCTGTGGTCAATAGTATCAAGTCAAGCTGTGGGCAGTAGTATCAAGATAAACTGTGGTCACCTGTATCAATTCAAGCTGTGGTCACCTGCATCAAGTCAAGCTGTGGTCACTAGTATCAAGAGAAGCTGTGGTCACCAGTATCAAGTCAAGCTGTGGTCACTAGTATCAAGAGAAGCTGTGGTTACCTGCATCAAGTCAAGCTGTGGTCACCAGTATCAAGAGAAGCTGTGGTCACCAGTATCAAGTCAAGCTGTGGTCACTAGTATCAGGAGAAGCTGTGGTCATTTACCTCAGCCACGGAACCAAAAAGATTAAGAAAATGTGCGTAAGAACGTGTTGTGGTACAGAGTTCTCAAGAAACAGTTATCGGGTCACCTGAAGGTTAACCCTCAGCTTATTTCACCTGAAGTTTAACCACGCTAAGCTAACCTATCCTAACCTAACCTAACGCTAACCCATGCTAAAGGTAATTTAACTAACGCTAACATAACAACCTAACCTAACCCCCCAAGCAACGTTAGGGTGTTTAACCATCAGGTGAATTAAGCTGTGGTGGGATGTGGGGGGGAGGGAGGGGGAGGGGGGGGAGAAGCTAATATTCAGATGATCCAATTTACCTTTGGCTTTTAATGACCAGAAAAATAAAGCAAAATGATGTGTGTTGTGATAGGTCTTCAAATACATCAGCGGTCTTACATTCAACCCTCCAATCTTTAGTTCACCTTCCGTTAATTAAGACTCGTGGGAATTACACCGACTTCCAGGTGCATAGGAAAAGGCAGAGACGAGAAAACATCTGGGTGACTTATAACGTGCGCCAGGCTCTGAAAAATACCCTCTTGGAGACCTGTGTGTGTGTGTGTTAATTTTGCCACTTACAGCGGCTAGTTTATTGTGCACCCCATACTCATCCTGTGAAGGTAGTGGAAAAAGGATTACAGAATAGAGTTCACAAAGGGTCTGTATAACTAACCCCCGTGGTCAGGATATTATGGCATTGACTGTTCCAGAGTACTTCAAATAAATTCTTTGTTTGGTTCTATACATGAAGGCTAACTTATTCGCAACTGCGTGAGTACAGGAGTGTGAGGCAGTATGTCTGGCCTCACACTTTGTTATTCACATTTTCGTGAGAGGTATTCAAGTACGATGTGTGTTTGATTCTATACATGGGAACTGATATCGCTATTAAGTGCAAAAAAGTGGATACAATCGTAATACGTCAGCTATCTTGCCATTAGAGATACGTGTTGTGCCATTTCACACACAGTCGAAGACGTAGTGTTCAAGTGTGTGGCCATATGTCTGGCCACACACTTTACATTTAGTTTTGTTTACACCTGCTTGAGGAACATACTGCCAGAGGTACTTATATTCTAACCTTAGTCTAGCGGTTACAACATCTAGTGATCTTGTTCCTTGCTCCATACACATGTTTCACTTGATACATCTCATCATAGTAAACAATGGTTTGTGTACAGGGTGGTATTGGCAGCCCGGGGGAGGAGGAGGAGGAGGAAGATGATTAGAAGAGGAGTAGAGGAGGTGGAATAGGAGTGGAAGAGGAGGAGTGGAAGAGTAGACGAGGAGGAATAGGAGTGGAGGTGTCGGAAAAAGCAGAGGAGGAAGAAGAAGAAAACAGAGCAGGAGGAGACAGAGAAGGGGGAGAAGACGGAGGAGGAGGAGAAGGAGGAGAAAGAGGAGGAGGCGAAAGAGGAGGAGGAGGAGGGACAGTCAACACAACTCTTGGCAAACATTTCCTGGAACGTCACAATTATTTTTTTTCCTCTTAATGCTCATGGGTATATTTTTCTTCAGTAATTACCAAGGGACTATTTCTTTAACCTAACAAAGGAAATACTTGTTCCATCTTTTTGTTTTTAGTACGATAACTTAGCCCCTTGAGTACGATAACTTTGCCCCTTGAGTACGATAACTTATCCCATTGGGTACAATAACTTTGCCCCTTGAGTACGATAACTTTGCCCCTTGAGTACGATAACTTTGCCCCTTGAGTACGATAACTTTGCCCCCTGGGTACGATAACTTTGCCCCCTGGGTACGATAACTTAGCCCTTGAGTACGATAACTTAGCTCTTGAGTACGATAACTTAGCCCTTGAGTACGATAACTTAGCTCTTGAGTACGATAACTTAGCCCCTTGAGTACGATGACGTAACCCCCTGTGTACGATGGTTTAACCACTTGAGAACGACGACTTAACCCCTTGATTATAATGGTTTAACCTCTTGAGTACAAGGGTAGGGTTTAACCCCTGAATACGACGACTTCACCCTTAATTACGATAACTTAACCCTTTCAGTAAGATGACTTAACCCCTTCTGTACGATAACTTAACCCTTGAGTATGATGACTTAACCCTTGAGTACGATGACTTAACCCTTGAGTACGACGACTTAACCCTTGAGTACATGACTTAACCCTTGAGTACGACGACTTAACCCTTGAGTACGATGACTTGACCTCTTGAGTACGATGACTTGACCCCTTGGTTTCCTCTTCATCAAAGGTCTTTCAGATAAACATCGATACAGCCAACATAACACCTGCACCTAATTAAACCCTGGGAACACCTGTCGTAATCAACAAGAAACCGCCTTTGTTCCACCAACCATTCAAATCTTCTTTTTTCTTCTTCTTCTTATTATTATTATCGTTATTATCATTGTTGTCATTATTATTATTTCTATCATTATTATTATTATTATTATTATTATTATTATTATTATTTTCATTATTTAAATTAACAAACAGTCAACCTCACTAAACAAAAATAACCATCTACAATAATGAGTCTAATTAATTATAATAACGAAGAATAAATTTCCATAATGACACGTAATTAATTAAAACGTCGCATGAAATAGAAAGATTAGTAATAATTAATTTTACTTCTTAATTATTTATTTTTTTTAACTTAGGTTCAAAATAATAATAATAATAATAATAATAATAATAATAATAATAATAATAATAATAATAATAATATCAATACGAATAAAAATAATAGTACTGTATAGATAAAGTGAAATAATACTGATGATAAAACTAGGAACTGCATGAATGGAATAAACAAGAAGAAGAAGAAGAAGAAAAAGCCGACGTAAATAAGCTCGCGACTCATATAAATCCGGAAATTTTAATTTTAACGGTTAACAAATTTATTGACAAAGCTTGGAGTACAGTTTGCCTATTCTGAGTAATTCAGTCAGGTCTTGACACTGAGGGTGGTATCACTTCTCACTGCCACACAGGACAAAGGTTCATACACAAAGGAATAGATCATATTCATTAATTGTATAAGTCATAATCATGTTAAGATAAATATGGCGAAGGAAGAGAAGAGGAGGAGGACTGGGAGGGGGGAAAAGGGGAGGGCTGGGAGGGGGAAAGAGGGTGAGAGAAGGACTGGGTGCGGGAAAAAGGAGGGTAAGAGGAGGGCGGAGAGAGGGTAGAGGAAGAGAGAAAAGGAAGAGTGGAAGGAGGAAGAGAGGGATTAGTGGAGGACTGGGAAGGGAAAGAGAAGATGGCTGGTAGGAGGAGAGGAGGGGTGGGTGGGTGGGAGAAGATGAGGGAGAGAGGAGGCCTGAGAGGGAGGAGAGGAGGAAGAGAGGAAGAATGGAATAGGGCTAGGAGCCATTCTTTTCTTCATCAATCCTCACCTTCCTCTTTTTTTCTTTCCTCTTCCTATCTCTCCCACAACCCTCATCCTCCACCCCTCTTCTTCCTTCTCCTCCATCCTGCCCCCACTCTCTTTCCCTTCCACGCACTCCACTTCCATCAGCACCACCACCACCATCACCACTGCCGCCACCGAGCAACACACAGGCAGGGCGGATTAACACAGCGGTGATTAAGGGGACAATAAATCTTGAAAGAGTGTGATGCCCTTAACACAACTCCGGGCCCCTCCCTCCTTCCTTCTATCCCTCCCTCTCTTCCCCTTCCCTTCCTACTGACTGCGCTGGTAAGACCGACAGCACCTGCAGCGAAGCAAAGTTCCTGACCAACAACGCCAATTTATCTCTCAGACGACACGACCAAATCTAACTTAACCTAAAATAGACCTATAGCTATCAATGGTTAGGTTAAGTTATGGTACGTTAGGGTAGGGTAAAGTTTGGTTAGTTAAGGTTAGGCTAAGTAAGAATTGGTTAGGTTAAGATAAGCAAGGTAAGGTTCGGTTCGTGTTGTCCAAAAAGTAAACACAGATGGAGTAGGTGGTCGTGTTTCATCACTGGCCACCTGTTGTCCTCCTCACACCAGCTGGGGTGACCACACGCTCCTACTTGTTCACTACGCCAGGCGCTCTTGTTAACGCATGTACTACATGGTAGTCAGAGGTAAATAGGATAACATGAAGATTATCCCTAGCTTATTTTACCTTAAGATTAACCCACCGAATGTTAACCTACCCAAACGTAGGCTAACCAAACCTAACCTAATTTAATCGAATCTGATGTAACATAACCTGATCTAATCGACCCCCCCCTCCCCATACACAGTGCAGATGTTTACACCTAAGATGAAATAAGCTGGGGTAGCTAATCTTCAGGTGAATATACTCGTGTATATATATATATATATATAATATATATATATATATATATATATATAATATATATATATATATATATATATATATATATATATAATCTGTGAGACTTGGTGGAGGAATGCAGCAAAAAAATAAGCAGCAGTAGATAGAAACTCGAGGCCTTGCCAGAGTTTTTATGTGGGCCAAGAAGCAGAAACGACCCTCTCCCCCCATCACCTGCTGCACCACCTAGCCTAGACCATCACCTATACCAACACCGCCACCTACACCACCAGCAATATCTACACTCACACCACCTACACCAACACCACCTACACCACCACCAGTATCCACACCACCACCTACATCACCACCACCACATACACCTACACTACCACCACCTACGACTACGACCTAAAACACACTCATTATCCAACATCGTGAGGAAGAGTGTGTGTGTGTGAGTGTGTGTGTGTGTGTATGAGTCACCTATACAGTACAACACAGCAATGTTTTCAGGTTCCCGAGGGTCTAATTCATCTGTGACAGGAGTAATTTAACCTGTCATCACCACGTCGAGGCCGCTGTTAATTTCAAAAGCCTGACACCTGCTGTTGCATCGCCGTGCATCACAATCACCATCATCACTACACCCACTTACCTCCACCAACACCACCACCACTACACCCACTCACCTCCACCAACACCACCACCACTACACCCACTCACCTCCACCAACACCAACTCACCACCACCAGTACCACTACACCTATCGTCACTACCACCAAACCTACCAACACAACCCCCACCATTACATTTACCTGTACTACCACCATCACACCTACCTGTACTACCACCATCACACCTACCTACACTACCACCATCTTATCAAGAATTGCAGAAGTGATATAGCAACAAAGGTCAGTATCAATATTATCATCCATTACTCCTACCCGCCACATTCGTTCCTCTTCCTCTTTTATCCATCCTCCTCCTCTTCCTCCTCTTTCTTCCTTTTTCTTGTTGACCTTTTCCTCTTCCTCGTATACCTTCCCGTTGGTTAGTAACTAATGAGTGGGAGGACTGAGCTACAACATGCACCCTAGTAATGGCCCTCCCTCCTTCTCTTCCCCCCCGTCTCCATTGATCTCCTCGTGTTCTCCATTTTCTTACCCGCCACCTCCATTCCCATCATCCCTCTGTTCTTCTTTCTTCTTCATCCCCTCTACTCTACCCCCACTCCTTCCCCTCCCCGTTCACCTATGCTCGTACGTTCTATCTTCACTTTACTCGCTATCATGCTCTCCATCTTGTGATTATTCCCTCTCAACAACTCAACAGCCTTGATGAAGTGCAAAATGAAGCCATGCGCATCATTCTAGGATGCCCAAAATCAACCAGAATTGTAAACATGAGGGAAGAGCTCGGGCTGCCCTCCGTATCTGAGAAGATAGCTCTACTCTATTCTACCCACCACCACCCACTCTTCTCCATCCCCCTTCATTCCACCGCCTCTCCTCCACCATTCCCTCCCTCTCCTCCACCATTCCCTCCCTCTCCTCCCCCCACCACCACCCACTCTCCTCCACCCCCCTTCATTCCACCGCCTCTCCTCCACCATTCCCTCCCTCTCCTCCCCCCCCCCCCCACCACCACCCAGGGCTCGGTAATTAACTTAACACCTGCTACTAATCTAATTAAAGTACCTGTGAAC
Source organism: Homarus gammarus (assembly GCA_958450375.1). Taxonomy (NCBI): domain Eukaryota; kingdom Metazoa; phylum Arthropoda; class Malacostraca; order Decapoda; family Nephropidae; genus Homarus; species Homarus gammarus. Next base: position 434,478 of record CAUDMG010001756.1, on the reverse strand, counting down.
ACCTAAATCCTCCGTGTTCGTATCTTACCTTTAAACTTATTACTTCATGACCGGAATTTCATGTGAAAATTCGCAAAAAAACGGAAACATTAATGATTTTTATAAAGAAAACTAAGAGTTACTGTATAAGGTATTTTTATTATTCAAATTGTACATCAAAATTAAGGGATCATAGCCAGTGTGTGTGCGTGTGTGTGTGTGTGTGGAGAAGACTTTTACAAAACGTTAATGGCTCTTGTCTAAGGGCTGAAAAGTTCGTGTCATGTTAACTTAAACATAAAAAAATTCAGGCGTCCATACGTGCTCTATAAAGGTCTTACACACACACACACACACACAGTAACAACTCTGCTATGACCCCTTGCTAAAGAACTAGACAGATTTGAAGATAATGTTAGGCCCCATTAAGTGCTTCCCGGACCATCACGGGTATGCAAATTTGGTATAAAGAACCTATAAAACATGTTAATTAGTGAACTTTGTCTAGCCATCAACAGCACCATCATAAACAACAATTTTATTTTCAATCTGCGAAGCCTTTCTCAAGTTAATGAATGGACGGGGCCTCTACATTGGGACGGAAGGACGAACGGAAAGGTGAAAAATGCCTTCCACCCTTAGTGACAATTTCCGGGGGTATAAAAACATAAACATTGAACAGCTGATCCATGGAATATATCTTGTAACGTGGCCTCTGATTGGTGGGCAGTAATCACCTGTTCTGTGGATGGTGGAGCGCCTGCAGTCAATGACCTAACAGCAGTGGCGTGTGTGGCGTCTTTTAGCGAAGTTTGTCCGCAGGTGAGGGCGATGTTTTGACAGCTCAAGTTCTTAATTATTACTGAAGTCTGCCCGTCCACACCCTCCCTCAATTCATTAAGCAAGAAAGCAGGAAGGGGAGGGTGGGTGAGACTGTTGGGGAAAACATAGGAAGAAAGGAGGGAGGAGAGGAAGGAGAGTGGTCGAGAGAGAGAGAGAGACGGGGGGGGGGGGGGGGGCAGTTACTCACCATAGGGCAGGACACATCACATACTCGTCACTCTCACCTGTGGAAGGAGACAAAATAAACCAATTAATACCAAACTCTATAGTGCTCACCTGAGGGTCTTTCAAATAACCTCCCCTGCTTACACACACGCAATACTACTAATACTCGTCATAACAAAACTATAACAATACTAATACTTATAAAATAATACAATATAATAATAATAATAGATAATAAATAATAATAATAATAATAATAATAATAATAATAATTCGCCATCATCATCCTGGCTGTTCCCTGGACCACTAAAATTAACCAGACTAAATTATTAAAGGTGTAGACCGTAGAAGCTGTGACACCACAACCACTACACCCTGAGTCAGGGAGTGTAGGACCCAGCGTCAGGGAGAAGCCCAAGAAGACGGGACAACTAGTGAACTACACCAGCTAACCATTACTCCCGGATTGTTAGACCCTAATGATACAAAGGAACTTTTCCATAGTTTCATCCAACTCGGGGATCGAACCCAGGGCCATTCACGTGTGAGGGGAGAAGGTTAACAGCGCACGCACGCACGCACACGCACGCACGCACACAGAACAGATATATTGTAAAACTTTTTTCTTCAGATGTGTTGACGGTACAGTGACCTGTGGGGGAGACGGCGGGGGAGGGGGTTGATTCTGTCTACTGGGGCAGGAGAAAAGTATATACAACAGTTAAGTATTATTATTATTATTATTATTATTATTATTATTATTATTATTATTATTATTATTATTACTAGTAGTATCATAGATTTCGTGTAAAAATACTTTCTTTCTCCTTTTCTCGGTAATCCTAAACAAAAGTACATGAACGCGCGCGCGCGCACACACACGCACACACACACACACACTACAGGAACACGTACACATACAAGAACACGTACACAAAAGAACACGTACACATACAAGAACACGTACACATACAAGAACACGCACACATAAAAGAACACGTACACATAAAAGAACACGTACACATACAAGAACACGTACACATACAAGAACACGTACACATACAAGAACACGTACACATAAAAGAACACGTACACATAAAAGAACACGTACACATACAAGAACACGTACACATAAAAGAACACGTACACATAAAAGAACACGTACACATACAAGCACACGTACACATAAAAGAACACGTACACATAAAAGAACACGTACACATACAAGAACACGTACACATACAACAACACGTACACATAAAAGAACACGTACACATAAAAGAACACGTACACATAAAAGAACACGTACACATACAAGAACAAGTACACATAAAAGAACACGTACACATTCTTCAACCGCACAACAGTACACAAAACACTGGTGAGGATACACACGCTGAAACATTGGATCAACATTGTTCATACCTGGCAGTCCGGACATACGGTTCTCGCTCCTGACAATCAAGTTTAACCCTAACTGGCCTGTGTCAGTGAGCGGACTTAATCCCGTGGCAGACCAGACTCGTGTCGCACAGGACTCCGTGGCTTGGCTCTCCCTCAACTCGGGGCGCTGAGCCGGGCTGGGGAAGCCGTGACACAAAGTTAAGCGTGTCAGCGGTGGTGGCTTTCTGACAAGTTGATGGTGGTGGTGGTGGTGGTGGGTGGAGAGTCTTAACTTTGGCGAGAGTTGGTGTGTGTGTGTGTGTGTGCGCGCGCCTCGAGGATATCACTGTCACTACCCTGGACTGACTCAGACTATCACTAATAATACGATAACCATCTAATCGCCTGACCTTTAATGTTATGGTGACGAAATACTAGATAATTCTCTCCACCCACCTATTTGTCGCCCTTAATTTACATAATACCCCTCCATCTAATGTACATTGGCATCCACCAACCTACAGTATATTCTCTAATGGTTAATGGTTATCCACATTAACCTCTCCTCCGACCAGGTTTTACCTCCCTCCATCACACTGAGTCCCGACAACTTCCAGGTTGTGGATTCTACTAAGCTCCTCGGTACCACTTCATATGACAAACTGAGGTGGAAAGTACTGTACACGTCAGAACTATCGTCAAATCTTCCACTTATCGTCTCCACACTCTTCGTCATCTCAAAATCCTTGGACTTCCTGATTCTGAGCTCAAGAATATTTACACAATCTTCATACTTCTTATACTTCCCCTCTCTGATCCTCTTCTTTAACGGTTACACAACGACTCCTAGAAAGAGCGCAGAAGAGAGCGAGCAAGATTATTCTCTATCTTTCTTACACCATATATCAAGAAGCAATGGGTATACTTGTCATTTAGAGGCAAAGATGCTACACAATCCTCGCTGCTGCCGCCACCTGCCAACTGAAATTCCTCGTCCACGAGTTTCTGTTTGGCATCACATCTATATAAACCCAACATGACCTCGAAGAGAAAGGGTCCATTCTAACCACTACATAAATCATCCATTCTCAGATATACTGTGTGTTCACCCCATGCTTCTTCCTCATTTTTGTCGCTATACGTTATATATTCACCACCATGTCTTCTGTATATTTTTATATTATGACTGCTGAGTATTCCAATAAACTTTTATGAATATTATCGTTATTCACACACACAACCTCCCCCAGCGCCATTAATACCCACCTTTACCTCCCCCAATGCACACAACTCCCCCTCTCCTTCACTGGGATCCCCCCTGCCCCCCCCCCTTCCCTCTCCATCATAACTAATGTTGTAATACAAATTATTTTTGACAAGGGTGGACCACAGAGCGGGTCACACGAGCCTCGTGCATGACACGGTGTGCACTGACAATTACCACCTGGCACGCACTTCCTCCCCCCCCCCCCCCAACTCGCTACCACCTACACGCCCTGCATCCCCGCCACGCCTACACGCACACGCTCCCCCGTTCTTTCTCAAGATCCATCATACACGCCTTAAGGTCTCGTTATGAACACCTCCCACACCTATGCACCCACGTGTATACCCCTCCAAGCGCTACCCTCTCCCACGCTCCCACCAACCGTCCTGCCCCTCCCAACACGCATAGTTCCCTCCATACATCTCTACCCCTAAGCCTCCCCATCCTCCACACACCATCTCCCCTCCCTGCAAACATCACCCTCCTCCTTTAACACATAACCTCCCCTCCCTCAATATACCTAAATCAGCTCCCCCACCTTCTCTCCACACACCGCTACCACCACCCCTCTCCCCCCTCCACACACCACTACCACCACCCCTCTCCCCCTCCACACACCACTACCACCACCCCTCTCCCCCTCCACACACCACTACCACCACCCCTCCCCACACACCACTACCACCACCCTCCCCCTCCACACACCACTACCACCACCCCCCTCCCCCCTCTACACACCACTACCGCCACCCCTCCCCCCCTCTACACACCACTACCACCACCCCTCTCCCCCTCCACACACCACTACCACCACCCCTCTCCTCCCGCCTCCACCACAACACTCCATTCATAAGTGCAACGTTTCACTCGAGTAAATCCCGCTCCTCCCACCACTACTGCTGCTAGACCTGTTGGGGGGGGGGGTAATGGTAGGGGGAGGGGGGTTAATGGTGGGGGGAGGTCGATATTGTCTCCCAGTTCCGTGACGGGGTGTGTGTGTGTGTGTGTGTGTGTGTGTCAGTGTGTGTGTGTGTAATAATAATAATAATAATAATAATTAACGGTTTATTGAAGGAGCTTGGCAGCCAGAAGGCTGAAAATATACAGTTACATATTTGGGGAATGGGTTCCGAATTACAAATAATATACAAGTAACATAAGTGACACAAATAAGACATATAATAACTTAGATGGGGAAAAGCTCAAACTACAGTTCATTTCAACATAGTGACAGTGTTACAGTATTACAAGTTGTTGATAATTTTTACAATGGTTGGGACTGGGCTGTTCTTATAGCGATCAGTTCGTGCACGTATGGGCTGGATGCGGTTGTGGTGTCGAACAGCAATTCTCGGACAAGGGATCTCAGGTGGTAGTAGGAGCCGGTGTGTGTGTGTGTGTGTGTGTGTTCATGCAGAAATACTAAGTTTATTTTTGTAGTGTTACTTGTGGTCAAATTTTGTATTTTTATTTATATATTGATTTATTTGGTATTTATTGTATATTCTTTTGTTTAGTCCATTTTTCCATGTAACTTTTGTTTTGGGGTATTTTATCTTTAAGTTTTCATTTCAATCTATATTTCGTTTTATCCGGACTAAATATAGTTTTATCCGGACAAAATATCATTTTAGTTGGATTATATCTCCTTTTATCCGGACTAACTATAGTTTTATCCAGACTAAATATAATTTTATCCAGACTATATCTCGTTTTATTCAGACTATATATCGTTTTAACAGGACTATATATCGTTTTAACCGGACTATATATCGTTTTAACCGGACTATATATCGTTTTAACCGGACTATATATCGTTTTAACCGGACTATATATCGTTTTAACCGGACTATATATCGTTTTAACCGGACTAGCTCTGATTTTATCCAGACTACCCCTCGTTCCATCCCACCCACACAGTCAACCTCAGATCAATGGTCGGGATACCACATGTGTCTCTTTTATAACGTTGGGTTCCAGGTATTTCACCACATCGTCTTCCTCACCTCCCCACCACACGCAACGAGTTTCTAAGTTTAGAAAGTTATTGATTTTCCCGAGTAGGTAAATCGAACTTATCTATCTATGTTGCATTTAACCAGCACAAGACTAACACCCCCTTAAGTACGATAAGTTAACAGCTTGAGTATAATGATTTAAGGTCTTGAGTATAATGGTGTATAATGACTTTAGGAATGAGTGTAGTTTTAACTTTCAATATAATGAATTGTGTTCCTGATTACAGTGACATGGTACTCAGGGGGTTTAAATTATTGTACTCTAGTGTGTAAAATGAGATGGTACTTCTAGCGCATTTTGAGAGAGAGAGAGAGAGAGAGAGAGAGAGAGAGAGAGAGAGAGAGAGAGAGAGAGAAGGGTATACCCCCCCCCCCCCCTGGTCAGCTAGTCGTGCATGAAGGGCGTAACCACCACACACCTGGCTCGGCACCACCCAGGGATAATAATGGTAGGAGAATTATTTAGCATTCATTAATGACTTAAACAACAACAACAACAACATCAATAAAAACAACAACAATAATATCTTTTAAGTAAGACAACGTACGTAGGAGAGACACGCGAGGAGAATGAAAACAAACAACTACAAGTCAGGAAATGTCTCCTTCCTGATGTGGGGGATAATAAGGACATAAGCAATCAGGGGAGGAGGAGGAAGAGAGAAAAACAAGATGATGGTTAATGTTCCCAGGCATGACGTCATTACCACTTAGGCCCGCCCACTCCTGCCTACTATGACGTCATAACATCAGAGATAATCATTGGCGTTTCGAATCGTGACGTCACTGGGAAATGCCCCGCCCATACCGGTCTACTCTGATGTCTGTAGTGAGGGAGGGAGGGAGGTGAAGGGAAGGAGAAGGGAAGAAAGGAGGGGAGGGAGGGAGGGAGGTGAAGGGAAGGAGGGAGGTGAAGGGAAGGAGAAGGGAGGGGAGGGAAGGGAAGGAGAAGGGAAGAAGGAAGGAGGGGAGGGAAGGAGAAAGGAAGAAAGGAGGGGAGGGAAGGAGGGGAGGGAAGGAGAAATGAAGAAAGGAGGGGAGAAGAAAGGAATGAAGCAGGGCGAGGGAAGGAAGGAAAGAAGAAAAGAAGAAAGGAGGGAGAGAGGAAAGAATGAAATGGAGGTGGAAAGAGTGAAATGTGAGAGAGAGAGAGAGAGAGAGAGAGAGAGAGAGAGAGAGAGAGAGAGAGAGAGAGAGAGAGAGAGAGAGCCACAAGACTGCAGGCTCCAACTCAGGTGAACGTGTAATCCATAATTGAGCGAAGGTGCAGCCACACACTCTCCCTGATGAAGGATACAGGTACACCCCCACCACACCACCACCTCTCTCTCTGCTACACTCATCAGCCGTCCCCTTCTTTCTCTCTCACTGATCAAGAAAATTTCATCATTAGCTGCGTTAGTCAGCTCTCTGAATACCAAACTTGACTGAGTGATGAAGAGCACCTCTTTGATCAGCCTTCACACACACACACGCACACGCACACACACTCACTTACTCACACACACACACACACACACACACACACACACACACACACACACACACACACACACACACACACACTCACTCACACACACACACACACACACTCACTTACTTACTCACACTCACACACACACACTCAAACACACACACACACACACACACACACACACACACACACACACACACACCTGATCACTTTCCTCGTATCATATCTATACACTAATTCTATATATCCGACTCACCTAAAGATGAACATATTTCACCTAAGATTATCCACCCTAACGCTAACCTAAGCTAACTTAATGTACACTACAGGTAATCTAAGGTACCGTAACCTAATCTATTGCTAATCTAACCTAATCTTCAGGTGATCCTTTTTATGAGTTACTGTTGAAACTCTCCATAAACTGAAAGAAAATGGAAGTTATTTATTTATTTTTTCATAAATATATAACAAATAAATTAATAAAAAAAAAAGGAAAACGGAAACTAAACTCATTATGGAGAGCGAGGTGTGACGTCATCAGTGTACTCCTCGAGAGGTAACAGTGAGTCACGTTAACCAGAGGAGATAAAATGTGTCTCACTATACCAACAGTTCCAAAAGTTTGTTATCAACATCTGTATACGGCGGGGCGTCTCACAGGTCGTGCAACCACAGGAGCAGTAAGTAGTCCCTCGTCAAACTTAAAACTAAAACTAGAATCAACACAAACCACCTCAGAATCAACTCAGAATCTTAAAGAGTAAAATTTAACCTCTCAGAATCGACGACAACTGCACCTCAAGAATCAACCCAGAACCTCAAAATCAATATATTATTCTTTTCCCTCAAAAAATAGACTCGATAATAAATCCCATACAGTCAACCACACTGGTAGGCCTAGCGTGTACAAAAAAGGAAGACAAGATAAAACAAAACAAAAAATCATGACAGAATTACCTTTTTCTTTTTACATTGGGTTAAGCCATTAGCAAATTACGGTGGCCTCACAGTAACTACTCTAACGGTTGTTAATATCACGGTGGAGCGGAACTTGCTGATTGTAGCGGATACCAAGATGTCCTCTAGTGTCGTCGGAATAAAAAGTTTAACTTATCCTGTACTGGCTGGGAGGATGACGTCACACTGACCCCCCCCCCCATATACAAAGAGGGGGGACTGGCTAATCCTAGAAACCGAATGGGATTGGTGACTAGTCTGACGTGACGTAACCTAACACAACATTACCCAACCTAACCAAACCTTTTGTAACCAAACCTAACTAATCCCTAACCCAAAATAACGTAGCTATCCTATACTTAACTTTACCCGCTGCGTCTTTCTACAATAATAATAAAAAATAAATAAATATATCACTAAGTCTTTCATTAAAGTATAAAAAGTACATTCATGTGATCACTTTGACTTGTACCTCACAAAAAAATAAATTACAAAACAAAGAAATTCTATTGAGCCTACATAGGGGGGGGGGGGAGATGGGGGGAAGGGAGGTGAGAGGAGGGGGAGGGTGAGGGAAGGGGGGTTGAGGTGAGGGGAGGGTGAGGGAGGGGAGGTGGGGTGCTACAGTTCCTCCCCAAGATCATTATAGCGAAGGAACACCACATTGCTTCTGGTCTGTTGCTGTGGTGGAGGGGTGGGGGGTGGTGTGGGCAGGAGAAGAGAGAGGGAAGGAGTGAGAAAGGGAGTAAGGGAGGGAAAGGGGAAGAAGCAAGAAGCGTCAAAAGAAGGAGAGAGAGGGAAGGAAGGAAGGAATCAGAAAGAACGTGCGAGGCTTGAAGGAAGGGAAATAGGGAGAGAAGGTGGCAAGGAAGTAGAGAAGGAACCAGAGAAGGAGAGAAGGTGAAGGAGGGAACGAAGGAAAGAGGGGGGGAAAGAAGGTAGAAATAAAAGAGGGTGGGAGGGAAGGAAGAAACGAGGGAAGGAAAGAACGAGGAAAGGAGGGATGGAAGGAAGAAAGAGGAAAGGAGGGAGGGACGGAAGGAATGAGGGAGGGACGGAAGGAATGAGGGAGGGAAGGAAATTAAGGAGGAGGGAAGGAAGGAAAGTAAGGGGGAGGGAAGGAAGGAAAGTAGGAGGGAGGGAAAGAAAGAAGAAACGAGGGATGTGAGGGAGGGAGGGAAGACCACAGCACCAGGATCAAGGAATCTCTCTCATAACTGTGGTCCGGTCTCACCAGCTCCACCAAACTTAGTAAGCGTCAAGGATCACCTGAAGATTGCCCCCCCCCCCTCCAGCTTATTTCACCTGATGATTAAACGCTACCTGTGGGGGGGGGGGGGGAGGGGGTGGAGGTGTTTCTCCACTAATATATTTACCTGGAGGCTCACTAGTGTTCCCTGTTCCTCCACTAATATATATATATATACCTGGAGGCTCACTAGTGTACCCTGTTCCTCCATTAATATATATACCTGGAGGCTCACTAGTGTACCCTGTTCCTCCATTAATATATATACCTGGAGGCTCACTAGTGTACCCTGTTCCTCCACTAATATATATATACCTGGAGGCTCACTAGTGTACCCTGTTCCTCCATTAATATATATACCTGGAGGCTCATTAGTGTACCCTGTTCCTCCACTAATATATATATATACCTGGAGGCTCACTAGTGTACCCTCATCCTGGCCACAACTTGTACTCCCTAGTGGTGGAGGTGCTCCATGTTTTCTGCCGCCTCCTGGTATAATTTACAACAGCACTGTACCTTCTCCCCGACACGCTACATGTTGCCGAGTCTCTTCATATATGTAATTTATAAAATATAAGGCTACTGTGTGTCTTATAATACATCAGGGTACTGTATTCTATATAATAATACATCAGGATACTATATTCTATTTAGCATTTTTTTTCTAAAGTACGAATTTTTTTTATGCAGTTCGAAATATTTTTTTTTCCTTACCCTACGAGGAGATCTGAGGGTTTTATGAAGATGAAGTCAAATTTTTCTCGAGGACGACTAAAGTGAATTTGGAGGAGCAGCTGTGTAGTGAGTGGTCCTTGGGAGAGAGAGTGGATGGCTACCACGTAAACATCACTGGGCGATCGATTGCCGAGATATAATTAATGGCGATCTATTTGCGAGATATAACTAATGGCGATCTATTTGCGAGATATAACTAATGGCGATCTATTGGCGAGATATAACTAATGGCGATCTATTGGCGAGATAGAACTAATGGCGATCTATTGGCGAGATAGAACTAATGGCGATCTATTGGCGAGATAGAACTAATGGCGATATATTGGCGAGATAGAAAAAAAGGCGATCTATTGGCGAGATAGAACAAGCTATTGGGAGATAACGATCTATGCGAGTAGACTAATGCGATCATTGGCGAGAGAACTAATGGCGATATTGAGATAGAATGGCTTTTGCGAGATAAGGAGAGGTTTTGAAGGAGATCTAACTATTGGGAGGAAAATATATAACTAGGAAGAGTGTAAACAAGATTTATTGAAATGGATTTGAGAGGATATATTGGCTGGTTTAAGGGAGGAGAATTCTTCTTCTTGTTCTTCTCGTTCTTCTTGTTCTTCTTGTTCTTCTTCCATTAGTGTCAGAATATTAATTACCATTATCACCATCATTACAACTATTATCATATATTAAATATTATTATCGCTGTTGTTGTTGTTATTATTATAATTTACCAACACTGTTATTGTTGGAAGAGGATGAAGGGAAGGTGAAGGTACTAATCAACCTTTGAGTGTTATCCCCAGTAAATAGTAACACACACACACACACAGCTATTTGTCCGCAACTCAATCAACTCTTACCACAAACCTACATTTACCAAGTCGAGCTGCAGACCAAACTACCCTGGATGTGTTTGTTAATAAGGTTGTCAAGAAGGGAAAGAAGAAGAGGAGAAATTAATATCTATTTAATATGATTTTCTTCGTATTAGAGTATTTATTACATGACTCAATGTCCAGGAATTTCTAGTCACAATTGTACAACGTTTACTATGCATTTGTGGGTGTCTGTTTATCCCATTTACTAACTTAACATTCAATTATTCTACATGTCCCCCCCCCCTCCCAAGAGCCTTCATCAACAGAAGTGCATCTCTCAAAAGGTTCAGCCAAGTATAACTCAAGTGATATTGTAATAGTCTATATCTGTTATTATTCTGGTTAAGCAAACATTCTCAGACTTGTCCTAAAGTCTCACTCCACCATATCCCTGCTTCCCTTACTCTGCTGCCCCCAAGGGAGAGCGTGCAGGGGAGGGGGTGGGGAGAGAGGAGTGAGTGGGGTGGGTATGGTGGGGTGGGTATGGTGGGGTGGGTGGGGTGGGTATGGTGGGGTGGGGTGGGTTTAGTGTGAGAGGTGAGTGGCCCCGGACACTAACTCCCCCCCCTCCCTCTCCCCCCACTCCTCAGCACCATCTCCCCACTCATGGCTTTTGTCATCAGGAGATACCGATCAACTCTCATGATTCTTGTCTACACCACCACACTCGGCCAACCCTTAGACACGTTTCCTTATTTACTTTATTTAGTAACAACTACTGTACTTAAAACAAATACAAAAGTTTCCTTACCCAGTTTATTTAGTAACTATACTTACTTAGTTCATATTTCTTATGATTAAAACTTATATCTCAAACGTATTCATTACTTTACATTTCATACATCACATCCCGTTGTATACATAAACTCACATCATCAATACACAGGGTTAATGTATCATGGTAATTCAAAAGTCCCAAATCAGAGGAGTATTTTGTTTTCAGTCTTGATATAAATACTTCTGTAGCTGGAGCCTTTATCTAACACACACACACACACACACGTATCAAATGTTACACGTAGATGTAGCTGAACTTTCCCAACGCTGACACGGACATAGCCACTTTAAACACATTCAATTCTGATTCCATTTTGTACATTCTTTAGTTTTGCATGTCCACTGTCTGCTGGTTTGTGTCTGTCTGTCTGTCTGTCTGTCTGTCTGAGTAATTATTATGATCAAGTTGAAAAATATATTGTTCTATTATTTTGGACTTTTGAATCACCTCTATATATTACTATATTACAAACAGTATCATGGCACTAACAAGAACAAACAGTGGCACTAAACCATGACACCAACAGGAACAAACAGTGCCACTAAACCATGACACCAACAGGAACAAACAGTGGCACTAAACCATGACACCAACAGGAACAAACAGTACCACTAAACCATGACACCAACAGGAACAAACAGTGGCACTAAACCATGACACCAACAGGAACAAACAGTGGCACTAAACCATGACACTAACAGGAACAAACAGTGGCACTAAACCATGACACCAACAGGAACAAACAGTGGCACTAAACCATGACACCAACAGGAACAAACAGTGCCACTAAACCATGACACCTAACAGGAACAAACAGTGGCACTAAACCATGACACCAACAGGAACAAACAGTGGCACTAAACCATGACACCAACAGGAACAAACAGTGCCACTAAACCATGACACTAACAGGAACAAACAGTGGCACCAAACCATGACACCAACAGGAACAAACAGTGGCACTAAACCATGACACCAACAGGAACAAACAGTGGCACTAAACCATGACACCAACAGGAACAAACAGTGGCACTAAACCATGACACTAACAGGAACAAACAGTACCACTAAACTATGACACCTACAGGAACAAACAGTGCCACTAAATCATGACACCAACAGGAACAAACAGTACCACTAAACTATGACACTAACAGGAACAAACAGTACCACTAAACCATGACACTAACAGGAACAAACAGTACCACTAAACTATGACACCTACAGGAACAAACAGTGGCACTAAACCATGACACCAACAGGAACAAACAGTACCACTAAACTATGACACTAACAGGAACAAACAGTACCACTAAACCATGACACTAACAGGAACAAACAGTGGCACTAAACCATGACACCAACAGGAACAAACAGTACCACTAATCCATGACACCAACAGGAACAAACAGTGCCAAGTAGATGTTTACAGTGTCTTGAAAGCTCTTAACCCTTCACCGCCCCCCCCCCCCCCGGCACACAAACACTGGGGTCTTCTGGTGGGAAATTCTCTCAAAAAGGACTTAGTAGTTTATTCCTTAGCTGCGTCTGCTAGCTCTATGACTGTTAATCTTCACTGATACGGTTTAATGGATCGATTGACTGACTGACTGACTGACTGACTGACTGACATACAGACATACATAGGATAGCTCTCAAAGTTTAAACACACATAATTTACTCAATACACGATATCAGACCTCTGTATGTATGTATGTATGTATGTATGTATGTATGTGTTTGTTTTGAAAGTACAGAACCAAACCTTCCTCTCCTCTTCACCCACACTCTAATTCCCCCCCCAACCTAACTCTCACCCCATTCTCCCTCCACCACACTCACTCTTCTCCCCTCCAACCCACCCCCCCCCTTCCTCCCTTCCTTCCCAAAGCGTGAAGGAAGAGGGGGAGAGGGAACGGCGGGGGGGGGGGGGGGCGGGGGCGGGGGAAGGCGGCGGGGGAGGAGGCGGGGGGGGGGGGGGGGGGGCGGGACACATGACTGCTAAGAAAGACAATATTCACGAGTCAATGATCTTGGTCAATAAAACTTTCTTATTTGATCTTTCGCCTCACCCCTCACCTTCTCCCCCCCCTCCCCCTCTCCTCCCTCCCCTCTCCTTCTTTTTCCATTTCCCCTCCCCTCACTTCCCTTCTCACCCCCCCTCTCCTCCCTCCCCTCTCCTTCTTTTTCCATTTCCCCTCCCCTCACTTCCCTTCTCGCCCCCACTCCTACGTCACTCTCCTCCCTTTTCCCTTCCCTCCTACTTTCTCTACTCCATTCACCCTCCTTCCATCAATCCTCACTCCCCCTCCTTCCTCTTCTTTCTATTTGCTTATCCTTCCTTCTCTCTCCCTATTCCCCTTCCCCTTCTCACTTTCCTTTCTCATCCCGCCTTTCTTCTTCCCTCTCCACCTTCTTCCCTTCCCGTATTCATTCTCCCTCCCCCCTCTCCACCCTTTTCCTCTTTTACTTATCTTCTCTTCCCTTTCTGTCTTCTACTCTTCTTTCCATTCTCTTTCTCTTTCCTTCATTATCCTCGCCACCTTTCTTTCTCTATCACCCCCTTCTCTCCCCCCCCCCCCCCCCACGTCTGCTCGTTCAAGGAGAGAGAGAGAGAGAGAGAGAGAGAGAGAGAGAGAGAGAGAGAGAGAGAGAGAGAGAGAGAGAGTGTGTGATGTGAGAAAGATCTTGTGTTTATACAAGTGTGTTCTCTGTACCACAGACCATGTGTGTGTGTTTGTTTGTTTGTTTCAGATCAACAGTCTATGTGTGAACATTAAACCATGCATGTATGTATGTATGTATGTATGTATGTACAAGTTTGTATGTATGTATGTATGTATGCATGCATGTATGTATGTAAAATTGTAAGGTATGTATGTATGTATGTATGTATGCATGCATGTATGTATGTATTCTTGTATGTATATATTTATGTATGTACTGTATGTATGTGTGTCAAATTCGCATGCTTTCGGAGAAACGCAAAAAAAAAAAAATAAATATATTAAATAATCAGGTTGAACTTTACTAAAAGACTGAGAAGATGGTGGTGGGGGGGGGGGGGGTGAATTTTACACACACACACACACACACAGAGTCCTTCTCTCTCTCCCTCTCTCCCTGCCTCCGTCCCTTTCTCCCTCCCTCCCTCCCTCTCTCCCTGCCTCCGTCCCTTTCTCCCTCCTGCCTCCGTCCCTCCCTCCCTCTCTCCCTGCCTCCGTCCCTTTCTCTCTCCCTTCCTGCCTCCGTCCCTTTCTCCTCTCTCCCTCCCTCCCTCCCTCTCTCCCTGCCTCCGTCCCTTTCTACCTCTCTCCCTGCCTCCGTCCCTTTCTCCCTCCCTCCCTCCCTCCCTCCCTCTCTCCCTGCCTCCGTCCCTTTCTACCTCTCTCCCTGCCTCCGTCCCTTTCTCCCTCCCTCCCTCCCCCTCTCTCCCTGCCTCCGTCCCTTTCTCCCTCTCCCTCCTCTCTCCCTGCCTCCGTCCCTTTCTCTCTCCCTTCCTGCCTCCGTCCCTTTCTACCTCTCTCCCTGCCTCCGTCCCTCCCTCCCTCTCTCCCTGCCTCCGTCCCTCCCTCCCTCTCTCCCTGCCTCCGTCCCTTTCTCTCTCCCTTCCAGCCGCCGCCCCCCCTCATAACAAGAGGCTCAGGCACGCACAGGACTTCACTGTCAAAACAAATTAAACACAAACTTAAACAAACAAAAACACAAAAAACTCAAATTCAAAACAATATAATTAGTTTCGAAAAAAAAAAGTTATGAGAGAAATTTACATAAAATAACACAAACACAAATAAATAAACCTTGTTGTGTTTAGTTGTTGTAGTTGTTGTTTTCTACTATAAACATCTTCACGATTTTTTTGTCTCACCACAACCTATTTCTCCTTAAAACTACCTGAGGATTAAGGTTAGGTTAAGTTACATTAGATTAAATTAAGCTGGATTAGGTTAGGTTAGGTTACTATTAGGGGCGTTTAATCATCAGGTAAAATCTAAGCTGGGGTGCCTAAGCTTTAGTTGATGCACGCCTTTAGTAATTCACCCAAGTCTTGTTTTATAATATGATCACAGCTTAGGGACTGTCTTAAAAGGGGGGGGGGGGGGCTCAGATCCTCTCTCTCTCTCTCTCTCTCTCTCTCTCTCTCTCAAATAAAAGGAAAAGCTATTACGAGTCAGGACAGCAACACACCACAACGAGTAACACAGGTCAATAAATACATTTAATAAGGTTGACCGCGTAAACACAAGCCTGAGGTGTGTTGTGTCAGGGTGTTGCTGTGTGTTATTGTGTTGTGTTGGGGTGTTGCTGTGTGATACTGTGTTGCGTTGGGGTGTTGCTGTGTGTTGTTGTGTTGGGGTGTTGCTGTGTGTTATTGTGTTGTCAGGGTGTTGCTGTGTGTTACTGTGTTGTGTTGGGGTGTTGCTGTGTGTTACTGTGTTGTGTTGGGGTGTTGCTGTGTGTTATTGTGTTGTGTTGGGGTGTTGCTGTGTGTTATTGTGTTGTCAGGGTGTTGCTGTGTGTTACTGTGTTGTGTTGGGGTGTTGCTGTGTGTTACTGTGTTGTGTTGGGGTGTGCTGCTGTGTTGTATTGGGGTGTTGCTTTGTGTTACTGTGTTGTGTTGGGGTGTTGCTGTGTGTTGTTGTGTTGGGGTGTTGCTGTGTGTTACTGTGTTGTGTTGGGGTGTTACTGTGTGTTGCTGTGTTGTGCTGGGGTGTTACTGTGTGTTACTGTGTTGTGTTGGGGTGTTACTGTGTGTTGCTGTGTTGTGTTGGGGTGTTGCTGTGTGTTACTGTGTTGTGTTGGGGTGTTGCTGTGTGTTACTGTGTTGGGGTGTTGCTGTGTGTTACTGTGTTGTCAGGGTGTTGCTGTGTGTTATTGTGTTGTGTTGGGGTGTTACTGTGTGTTGCTGTGTTGTGTTGGGGTGTTACTGTGTGTTGCTGTGTTGTGTTGGGGTGTTACTGTGTGCTACTGTGTTGTGTTGGGGTGTTACTGTGTGTTGCTGTGTTGTGTTGGGGTGTTGCTGTGTGTTACTGTGTTGTGTTGGGGTGTTACTGTGTGATACTGTATTGTGTTAGGGTGTTGCTGTGTGTTACTGTGTTGTGTTGGGGTGTTACTGTGTGATACTGTATTGTGTTAGGGTGTTGCTGTGTGTTACTGTGTTGTGTTGGGGTGTTACTGTGTGTTGCTGTGTTGTGTTGGGGTGGTGCTGTGTGTTACTGTGTTGTGTTGGGGTGTTACTGTGTGATACTGTATTGTGTTAGGGTGTTGCTGTGTGTTACTGTGTTGTGTTAGTGTGTTGCTGTGTGTTACTGTGTTGTGTTGGGGTGTTACTGTGTGATACTGTATTGTGTTAGGGTGTTGCTGTGTGTTACTGTGTCGTGATGGGGTGTTGCTGTGTGTTGCTGTGTTGTGTTAGGGTGGTGCTGTGTGTTACTGTGTTGTGTTGGGGTGTTGCTGTGTGTTACTGTGTTGTGTTGGGGTGTTGCTGTGTGTTACTGTGTTGTGTTGTGGTATTACTGTGTTACTAAGTGGTGTTGGGGTGTTGCTGTGTTGTGTTGGGGGTGTTGCTGTGTTGTGTTGTGATATTACTGTGTTACTGTATTGTGTTGTAGTATTACTGTTACTATGTTGTGTTGGGGGTGTTACTCTGCTTCAACACAAAAACAAAACATTACCAATGCAACATAATGTCCGCCTGTAATCGTTCACCTGAAGTCGAATAAGCAGTATATCCCCGAACACCTTCAATCCGCGGGTTAAAAATGATCCGAACTTGTCTCTTATGTAACAGACTCGAGCTCTCGCAGGAAGTAACTTTTCTACCAAGTTTCAGCAGCATCCGTTCACCTCCTTCACCAGTTATTTGACGCACACAAGTAATCGGCCACGGACACGAGACGCGGACGATTCTAAACCAGTAAACACACGCACACTCTCTCTCTCTCTGTCTCGTGTGTGTGTGTGTGTGTGTGTTAATAGAATTAAAAAAAGACGAAAAATTTTCAATTCGCGTTCACTAAGTTTTGCTTGAAGCTAATACAAAGGCATAGCAGACAGACAGACAGACAGACACGATTGACAAAGACCGCAGACAGGGAGGCAGTAGCTGAAGCACCTAAGAGTGTGGAGCAGCCAGTCAACTCAGCTGCTGGGAACCGCGGTGCGTGTGAGGCAACTCCCACACAACACAACACATCACGGTAACCCAACCCCGGCTATCATGGTGACGCACACACACACACACACACACACAAACTATACATACATACACATACAC
Source organism: Homarus gammarus (assembly GCA_958450375.1). NCBI lineage: Eukaryota > Metazoa > Arthropoda > Malacostraca > Decapoda > Nephropidae > Homarus > Homarus gammarus. The sequence goes on along the minus strand of CAUDMG010001756.1, from coordinate 416,472 downwards.
GCATACATACATACATACACATACACGTATACATACATACATACACACTGTACCTAGTTAACTTGTATGTTCACTGAATGTTTTCTCTTTTGTATTGAAAACTGTTGTTAAATGGCCCGTTAACACCATAATTATGTAAGTTATATAATTTATGTTTATTGTGTATTTTCTGCCCTTGGCTACTTTTTCTCCCAATAGACCACTTAATCATCATCATTATTATTATTATTATTATTATTATTATTATTATTATTATCATTATTATTATTATTTTTCATACATATTACACACACATACACACAACATACATACAGACAAACAGATGAACAGACGGAACGTAGGAATGACCAGGTAGAGGAATTAACATATGGATCAATAAAGGGAACGCGGATGAATGCACCGGTCGGACGGATGAACGGATGTCGCCACCACACTCGCGGGGGGGTGGGGGGGGAGGGGTAAAAAAAGGGGGGGAGAGGGAGAAGCAGTAGAGGCTCAAGTCAATTAGTCGAAACCTGGGGACGAGAGATCCAATCTTAGGGCTCCTGCAAGTTGCCTTTGATGGTCCCCAAGTTTTCTAGGAGTGATGAAGAGAAGGCAGGAGGAGGGAGGGGGGGGGAGGAGGAGGGTGGAGGGGGGAGGGGGAAAAGGGAAAGGGGAAGAGAAGGAATGAGGGAGGAGGAGAAGGGAGGGGTGAGGGAGGAGGGGAAGGAAGAGGGAACAGGGGAAGGTGAGGAAGAGTAGGAGGTTAGGTGGAAGGGAAGGAGAAGAGGAGGATTAAGTTACGAAGTGAGTGGGGGAGAGAAGAGAAAGAAGTAAGGCCGAATGGGGAAGTGAAGTGGGTGTAGGGGAGGGAGAGAAGAGGAGGGGGAGGGAGAGGAGAAAAGGAGGAGGAGGCGTGATGGAATTGAGGAAGGGGAATGGAATTTTTTTGGGGGGGAGGTGGAGAAAGAGAGGGTGAGAGAAGGTTAGTGGTGGAGGAAGAGTATTTATGGTTCGGAAATTGAAGACTTGGAGGAGGAAGTAACAGATGTCGGGCTAACTACCTTGTTAATGATGAAATAAGCTGATAATGTGGGTGAATATATGCATGAGTAGGTAGTTTAAGAGTTGTTCGTCTGGTTGGCTGCCCACATGTCGACACTGGCACGAGACAACTTACCCTATCCTGTATTCTGTGGTTTAAGGCTATACAGTATTTTGTATTCCGCCGACCTTACTAGCGGCTTCTGGTCTATTGCCTGGCCGTGAAGATCAGGGGTGGTGATGGATTCCTTGAGGTTTGGTGACTCTTTGGTTGTCATCATCCTCTGGTGGGAGTCTTTGTGGGAGTTGTTGCTGCTGGGTGATGGGTCTTACATCGGCTCTGGTTCTATTATAAGGGAATCTTTCACCTGTGACGCATCTCAGTAGAGGTACTGCTGACTGGTTTGATGTCGGCCAGATGAATGATTTAAACAGGCGTAGTTTTCTTTACACGGGCAGACAATTGAACCGGTGTAGTTTATGCAGCTCTCTCCTTGCTGTTACTTTTATGTTATGAACAAGATAAAAGTATAATTATAGCAGCCTGTTGAGGATCTGTTTAGGCCCATAATCTATCAGGGAGACCGATAGTGATGGTAGCATGGATGGGGAGAATGAGCCCCAGACTGCCAGCGTGGTCTCTACAATAGTCCCAGGTCTGCAGACTGTTCATGACCCTGCAAGTTTTCCATTGTTTACGGAGAAGGAACTTGCGGGACTGATGAAGCAACCCGCGTATAAAAATCCTACTGGAATAAGGGCTGTGAAGAACATTATCAGGAAATCCAGAGGTACAGAAATTGGAATGGTCAGCTTATTGGTCAGGCTGATCTATGAAGCCAGCGTGCGACTCTCTACGTTAAATTCAAGGTGGGAAAAGTAACACGAACGCTTAGGTTCATTTCATGGAACATCCGGAGTGTTAATCGCAGAATTAATGATCTACAATGGTTTGTTAAAGTTTTTGACATTGATGTAATTGGCTTACAAGAACCTTACACGTTCAGCACCCAGAAGAAAGTTGCACCCAGGATAGCTGGGTTTACAGCATATAATAGTGGAGCAGGAAGTGGCCTGCTCACATATGTAAAGAATGGTCTGGTCTGTAAATGGATTAAAACTCACAATGATGAAAGTATTCACTATCAACAATTTACAGTAAAGACAGCAAACAGTCAATTTTCGCTGTATAACATCTATGTTCGGTGTAATGAACTGCGAGCGGACGTGTTACCAAAGCCATCAGGTAGCAATGCTATGTTGTGTATGGGTGACTTTAACTCTCGTCACACTGTCCAGTGTAACTCTGATGGGAGGGTGTTCGTGAATTACATCAATAATCATAATATCACTGTATACGACACAGACAAAGTGACACATCTGATGGGGGGCAGACTTGATTATGTGATTGGGTATAACCTAGTAGACAGCAATGTCAAGGCTAAGGTCATCTCAGACTACCTTGTCAGTGATCATTATGCAATACTTACTGAATACACTGTTGCTGATGTCAAGTGTGAACCCCATCCTAAGCTCAGAATTAATATCCCAGATAATCTTAAACTGCACTTCAAGGCCTACATCCACAGATGGTATGCTGGATATACACCTGGGTCAGTGGATGAATTTTGCTGTGATCTTGTAAATGTCATTACCACATATTATACCACCTGGGTTAAGTCAAGGAGGGAGGGGGGCAGCACTAAACCACCTCTGTGGACACATGACCCCATCCTCACCAAAGAAGGAGAGAATGTAAAACAGCTTGCCAACACTTATAAGCAAAATAAAACTAGTGATAACCTTTTGGCACTCCTCAAAGCTAACAGAGAATTTCGTGAACTCAAAGGTCAGGTGAGAAACACCTATTGGGAACAATTCTTACAGGGGATTAATAGAACAACCACTCTAGCAGAAATGTGGAAGAAAATTAGAGCCATTACCAAGTCACCCACCCCAGTCCAGCTTCATCACAGCCCTGCAGAATATGCTGACATGCTATTAGACCAATGGTCTAGTGTGTCACGAATCACTTCCCTGCCTCCTGACATACAACAATATCTTAACACCTCACACATTAATAGGGGTTTCAATATTGAAATAGCCTGTTCCTCACCAGACCTTACCGACCAGTTTCCTATAACGCACCACGAACTAACAACAGCACTAATGAAAGGCGAGTCATCCTCCCCTGGTGAGGATGGCATAACCTATAACACCCTGAGATTGTTGAATGAGATCCCTAACCATCCACTGCTTGACCTGTATCAAATGAGCCTCACACAGGGTATTCTGCCTAAGACATGGACTCATGGAAACAGTTCCAATCCCTAAAGCTAATTCTCCAAACTTCAGGCCAATTTCACTTACATCCTGTATGTGTAAAGTCCTTGAAAGAGTTGTTCTAAACCGTCTCATGTTTCAAGTCAAAGACAAACTGGCCCCTAATCTGTACGGGTTCATGCCCGGGCGTAGCACACAGACATGCTTTGCAGAATATCTTGTTCACTCAAAAGATAAGACACAAACAGCCTTCATAGACCTTAAATCAGACATTATACTTGAGCAACTAGCTAATTTTGGCATACAAGGTAACCTCCTGACATGGATAAAGGGTTATCTGTCCAACAGGTATGCCAGTGTTCTGTTTAGGGGAGTTAAAAGTACCAGAAGCAGAGCATTTGACTGGGCACGCCTCAGGGAGGAGTGTTAAGTCCTATGCTCTTTAATATACTGATGCACAAGCTTATTGCTGACATTCCAGTTCAGCCAAACGAAGCCGTAATATGCTATGCTGATGATATCTGCATTATGACACAAACCAAACTCAGGCTCCAAGCCTTGCTGGATGTATTTGCTCGGAGAACTGTTGAATGCGGTCTCATAATATCTGTTGACAAGACGAGGGTTCTCAATCCTCGTCCTGCTCACCCTCTGCCTCTTGACTATAACATTAACAGCATGCCCTTGGAACTATGTAGCTCCTATAAATATCTTGGAATTTATGTGAATGATGCAAACTTTGTCAGCAACCTTCGTGACAAACTAATGCAGCGCATTAAACACCTCAGAACCCTTGTTGGCAAGGGCTATGGAATTAACATCACCTATGCTCGTACTTTCTATCTTCACTTCATTCGTTCTGTAGTTGACTATCATGCTCTCCATCTTGTGACTATTCCGCCTAAACAACTCAACAGCCTTAAGGTAGTGCAAAATGAAGCCATGCGTTGCGCATCATCCTAGGTTGCCCAAAATCAACCAGAATTGTAAACATGAGGAAAGAGCTCGGACTGCCCTCCCTATCTGAGAGGATAGCCCTACTTAATACCATGTTTTGTGTCAAAGTTTTGAAGAACAATAGTTCTCAAACTACAACTCAAACTGAGTTGATGTTCTATCTAAGTAATCCCGACCATCTCGCCAACCTTTCACAAAAGACTCTCTTTGGGGCGTGGCTTCATAAAAGTGTTGCAGATCTCCTGAAACTGAATGTCCCAATCACCCCAGACGAACCTATTAATGCCATTCCTCCTTGGCTGGACATATCAGTTCCTATTAATTACACTCCTGTTGGTAGTAAGCAAATGTTAAACACCGATGTGGTGAGATGTGTCACACTAGAAACTATTAACAGACACATAGAGAGTATTAAATCAAGTGAATGTTATGCTTTTACTGATGGTTCTGTGCAGACAAACACAGGTAGAACAGGCTGTGCAATTGTAATATATAAAGAAAAAGAGATGATAGTGTCAAACAAACAAAGGCTGAACAACTGGGCCAGCACAACACAAACTGAACTAACTGGAATCTACTTAGCCACAGACTACCTCAAAGAAAATGGAGGTGGGGTGATATTCTGTGACTCTCAAAGTGCTTTGAAATCAATGAACAGCCCGTCAGGCTCTATGTCTAAAGTTGCATGTGATATTAAAAGGAATGTGATAACTGCCAATGAGAACAACTTTCGTATCGAATTTGTGTGGATTCCGTCCCATGTTGGAATCAGGTATCATGACCGTGCTGATAGACTGGCCAATGAGGCATGTAAGAAAGAAAATGTTGACCGCGACCTTGGCCTGTCCAATGCCGTAATTAAAAACATTCAAGTCAGAATCATGAACTCTGATCTAGAAGAAGTGAGAAATGCAGAGAGATCTGACAGTTGTAGCATTAGTAAATATGACAAATTTTGTAACAAGAGGTACCGGTATGGCCAGCATAAGGACAGAACCAGACAATGTGATATAGTCGTGGCCAGAATTAGGCTAGGATACAGACACATCTGGCAAGTTAGTAACGCTGTACCCATACCGGAACACTCAGCATGTAAACTTTGTGATAAACCTTTAAAGCATACACTTGAACACTATGTTATTGAATGTGACACTGTCAAAGACTTCAGGCCACCTGACTTACTGTATCTTGAACTATGTAATTACTTCATTGAATCAGGTGTGCTTGAGGACATTCTTGCTGTTTATCCCAAATTTGCTAGCCCATACTGATTAGTCTTCAATTAGAATATGACTCCAATGTATGTGATCCACTGACCAATATATGCTGTTGGTGAATGTGATGTATTTCCTCCTTTGTGTACGAACCTCTGTCCTGCGTGGCAGTGAACAGTGGCATTACCCACATGAATCTGACCTATATATTAGGGTGTGTCATATGGAGGCGATTTTTTTTTGTTTGAGTTTGAAAAATCGGCCCATGGTATTAATGATGTAGTTCTATGTGCAGAATCATGTGATATCTTCAGATTTGAAAAGTTTTCATTTTTTGCTAGGTAAATTTTAACTTGAAATCTTATGAAAATTCAGTATTCCCACCCTTTTACCAACACCACTAAATAGCTTATTTAAAGTAAAGTATATATAGTGTATATAGTGTCAATGAATATGATGCATTCTTTGTGTACGAACCTCTGTCCTGTATGGCAGTGAAAAGTGACATTACCCACATGAATCTGACCGACGTATATGTATGTATGTGTGCGTGTGTGCATGTATATGTACGTGTACATGTATATGTGTATGTATATACGTATATGTATGTATATGTGTGTGTGTGTTTACATATATGTATATGTACTGTCAATGAATATGATGCAACTCTTTGTGTACGAACCTCTGTCCTGTATGGCAGTGAACAGTGACATTATCCATATGAACCTGACCTATATACATTTATAGTTGTTAATGAATATGATGTATTTCTTTGTGTGTGAACCTCTGTCCTGCGTGACAGTGAGAAGTGATACCACCCTCAGTGTCAAGGCCTGACTGAATTACTCAGAATAGGCAAACTGTACTACAAGCTCTGCCAATAAATTTGTTAAACTAAAACTAACAGGGCGTTGGGTTAAGGTTATTACTATTGAACATGGGGAGACTGGTTTGAGGTTTTCATTTTTTTTATAACTGTTCATCCTTTCTATTTCCCTCCTGGTGTTGTTATTTGAGTAATGTCACCTGGCCACATGATTTCCTCGTTTCCTAATTTTGTTGGAGGTGGGAGGGCGCTTGGGAGGAGGAGGAGGAGGAGGAGGAGATGATAAGGAGGTGGAGGGGGAGTGAGGGTATGAGGAAGAGAAGACGATAAGGAAGAGGAGGTGTGGGGAAAAGAAGAGGATGAGGAGGTGGAAAGGGAGGAAGAGGGAGTGGTAAGGTTGTAGGGGTGGAGGGGGAGGAGAGGAAGGCGAAAATGGGAGGTAATGGCAGGTATGGGAGCAACGAAGAGTAGGAAGATGGAGGAAATGAGGAAGAGCAGGAAGATAAACGCACAGGTAGGAGGAGGAAGGGAGGGGGGAGAAGAGGAAGGGAGGGGTGAAAGGAGGAAGGGAGGGGTAGGAGGAGGAAGGGATAGGGAAAAAGAGGGAGGGAGGAGAAGGAGGGGAAGAAGAGGAAGGTGAGGGAGGAGGAGGAGGAAACAACACATTAGGCTCTTCCCTGGGTGCGTCTTCAACATATAAAGATCATTTGTATGATAATTTCCAAAGTCTTGAACTTCAGGCATGGTAGAGTATCGGCCGCCCCCCTCCCCCCTTACCCCTCCCACCATTCCCTACCATCCCTCCCCTCCCCCGCCATCCTCCACCTCCTTCACCCCTTCCCAATCCACAGCCATCCTTCCCTTCCCCCTTCACCCCCTCCCCGCCTTACTCCTCTTCCCCCCCCACCATCCCCCGCCCCCTAATCCATCGCCCTCCCCTCCACCTTGCCCCCTCCCCATCACCTGCACCTCTTCCCCACCACCCTTCCCCTCTACCACCATCCCCACCAGCTCCTCGTTTACCACCATCACCCCATCCCCAATTACCACCATGTACTACCATCACCACCCACTACCTACCAACACCACCACCCACTCTCCACCATCACCACCCACTCTCCACCATCATCACCAACCACCATCTACCACCATCACCACCCACTCTCCACCATCACCACCAACCACCACCACTACACTACACTACCACCATCACCACCCACTCTCCACCATCACCACCAACCACCATCCACCACTACTACACTACCACCACCACCACCCACTCTCCACCATCACCACCCACTCTCCACCATCACCACCAACCACCATCCACCACCACTACACTACACTACCACCAACATCACCACCATGTACTACCATCACCACCCACTCTCCACCATCACCACCAACCACCACCACTACACTACACTACCACCACGACCACCACCACCACCACCACACTACCACCACCACCACACTACCACCACCACCACCACCACCACACTACCACCACCACCACCACCACCACCACACTACCACCACCTCTCCCTCGTTGTAAATAACACCAGGTCAATAACCCATCACTAGGTCGACCCCTCTATACTCTTCCGTCTACTGAATAATTCCATCTCCACCCAGAAGGAAGTTACGCCAGCCATATATCTCAACCAGGAAACAATCTACGTCGTGTTCTATCTATCTACTCGTCTATCTCCCTCTATCTATCTACTCGTCTACCTCCCTCTACCTATCTACACACACACACACACACACACACAGGTAATGGTCGACCAATCAAGCAAAGATCATTCACCTTTCTTTCTTTCTTCCTCCCTTCTTAATTACCTCTCCTCTCTATCTACCTCTCCCATCCCATCCTCATCTCTCTGCCTTCCATTCTATCCACCTTCCTATCCTGCCTACTCCCTCTCATCCCACTCTCCCTCCCACTCAGAAGCATCACCACTGAACCTTGCTCCAATTTCGAGGAAGAATGATGGTCCAACTTGAACTACTCGAGCGCGATGTCTTCCTCCGTGTGTGGGGGGGAGGGGGTGGGGGGGTGGGGGTGGTGGGGGGGATGGGATTGGTAGTAGGAAGGGGTTAAAGGGAGGGGGAAAGGGGGGGGGAGGAGACTGGATTGGGTGGAAGAAGTGGGAAGGAGGGAAACGGGAGGGGAGAAGATGGAGGAGGTTGAGCGTGGGGAGAAAAGTGAGGGAGGGGTTTGGGAGTGAGGGAGACAAAGAGAAGAGGAAGTAAGAGTGGAGAGAGAGAGAGAGAGAGAGAGAGAGAGAGAGAGAGAGAGAGAGAGAGAGAGAGAGAGAGAGAGAGGACGTAATTGGAGGGGAGAGAGAGAGAGGAAGACGAGGCTTTTTGGACAGAGGCTGAGATACGAGAATGACCATCATCGACGGGAGATGTTCTCTTTCTTTTCGCTGTCTATATTCTCTTCTCGTCTCTCTGTTCTCCTCTTCTTTTCTCTCTGTATAAGTCCCTGGCCATTATCACCCCCAACCTACTCTCACTTCTCCCTACACTAATCACCCCCCTCCCCCCCTCCCCCCACGTAAACAAACACAAAAAATAAACATTATATTTGTGTTGCCCTTCCAAGACATAAGGACACAAGTGACATTCCAGAGACTTTTGAGTAACAAGACAAAATCTGATTTTTCTCACAAACTCACAAAGACTGAACATTTGCCCCTTTTTGGCAGGCTAATTACTTGCCTGTGAGACGTCTTTTGTGCGTTAGTCTTCAGTCTTATTATATGTACTTTGATAGACTGAGTCTGCCAAACGTTATAATTTAATTTCGCGATAAAAAAGTCATGTGATTTGTGCCCTTTTGTGGTGGAAGGACCCCGAGGGCAGGTGGGTGACCCGTGGTGTCCTCCTCCCTCTTAACCTCCTCCCGTGCACCTCCTCCCGTGCGCCTCCTCTTCCCCCTCCCTTGCACCTCCTCTTCCCCATCCTACTCCTCCCGTGCACCTACTCCTCCTCCTCCTCCTCCCGTCGAGTCTGTCAATGGCGACGGCGCGACGTGCGGGGTCACTGTCATCAATACTGAGCCTCATCGACACCTTCCCGCACCTTGCACCTCACTGCCCGCTGCCTCTCCCCGCCCACTGCCCTTCCCCGCCCACTCACGTGCTACACTCTACCACCCAACCTCCCGACCCGACCTGCACCTGTTACCAACACTCAACCTCACACTGCCCCTCCTCTCCCAAATTCAGCTTCACACTGCCGCTCCTCATACAAACCCAACCTCACACTGCCCCTCCTCCCCCAGAACCCAACCTCACATTGCCTCTCCTCAACCTAGACTCCACTTCACCTTGCTGTTGGTAATTCACTCACTCTTTGTTTCCAATGTTCCTCCCAGTCATTATGTTCGCCTGACTTTCGCCTGGCGTCGATTCCTCCTCCCAATCCAGCCTTTGTTACAGTTCGTCCCTTTCACTAGTACAGTTTCTATGTAGTTTAGGCGCCATTTTTGTCGTCATCTTGAGTGAGTGAGTCGTGTCAGGTGTGTGTGTGTGTGTGTGTGTGTGTGTGTGCTCTCTCTCTCTCTCTCTCTCTCTCTCAGTGATAGTCAGAGTCTGATTATAAGAAGTGTACTGCCACAATTTCCTGGTGTCCAAATATTTATTTGTAAAAATTTCTGGGTAAAAAATGCCAGACGTCTCTCCTTTTTTCTTCCTTGTTCTTCTTTCTCACGTCTTTTTATTTGTTATTCTTACACATGTTTCATCGTCTTGTTCTGAGGTCCTAAGTAACACACAGGACACTAAAAGGACATTTCCACACCCTGGGTTGGTCACACACTAAATGAACCCTCTCCTCTTCCTCCCCTTCTTTTTCCTTCTCATCCTCCACTTATTCCTACTCCTCCTGTTTCTCCCTTTTCCTCCTCCTCCTCTTTCTCCCATTTTCCTCCTCCTTCTCCTCTTTCTATTCCCCTTCCTCCCCACACACCTCTCACTCGACAGATCTACAATGAGTTGCCTACCTCAACTTCTAACACATTTAATGCAACAGCCACAGGAACCACGCCACATCCCACCTTGACCAAGTCCCACCGCCTGCAAGTCTCACAGCCTGCAAGTCCCACCGCCTGCAAGTCCGTCTGCAAGTCTCCCCAACGCCAAGTTCAACACCCCATTTTTTCCCAGAGACGTTACACAGTTCACTGACCGTCAATCTTGCCTCACTGACTGTATGGTTGGAAGAATCTATTCCTTTGTCCATCCCGCGTTAACGCAGCTTCTAGCCAACTCTGCGTCACATTCGTCTAGGCCACACACCCCACAGACGTGACGCATTAAGCACCCACCAACGTCACACCCCCTGAGAAGCACCGCCATCACACCCCCTGAGAAGCACCCCCGTCACACCACCCTGAGAAGCACCACCGACACCCCCTTGAGAAGCACCCCCGTCTCACCCCCTGAGAAGCACCACCGACACCCCCTTGAGAAGCACCCCCGTCTCACCCCCTGAGAAGCACCACCGTCACACCACCCTGAGAAGCACCACCGTCACACCACCCTGAGAAGCACCACCGTCACACCCCCTGAGAAGCACCACCGTCACACCACCCTGAGAAGCACCACCGTCACACCACCCTGACCCTGCGGAACGCATTAACTCAACACACAAGTGACGTTAACTGAGTAAATTCTATACCTCTACTATCAGCAGTAACGCGAGACGGTGACGGGCAGATGTACAAACACACACACACACACACACACACACACACACACACACACACACACACACACAAAACATACATACTGTACATACATACATACATACATATAAATAAACCGGAATCAATTTGGCATCTCATTCATTCTCAAGTGAAGTGGGAGTAGAGGTTGTCAATAGAGTTTATCTATTAATAAAGAGGAAGGAGTGGCAGGGGGAGGAGATGGATGGCGTGAGTGGGGAAGGAGGGAGGGAGTGGGGAAGGAGGGAGGGAGTGGGGAAGAAGGGAAGGAGAGGAGATGGATGGAGGGATTGGTGAAGGAGGGACGGAGTGGGGAAGGAGGGAAGAGGAGGGAAGGAAAGTAATAAATTGGGACCATTCATAAGCCTTGAAGAGGGATTATCAATGTAGAGAGGGAGTATTGAAGGAGGTGGAGGGGAGAATGATGGTCAGTTTCCTTCTCCAACATATAGGAGGAAGGTGATGAAGGAGGAGTAGAGTAGATGGTCAATTTTCTTCAATATATAGTAGTAGTGAGGGAGGGGAGACGATGACAGGCATCTACCATTAGCCATATATATATAGATGGAGGCTCTCTCTACAGCACTATTGCAGCCTACAACACTACTGCAACCTACAACACTACTGCAGCCTACAACACTACTGCAGCCTACAGCACTAGTGCAGCCTGCAACACTACTGCAGCCTACAACACTACTGCAGCCTACAACACAACTGCAGCCTACAACACTAGTGCAGCCTACATCACTACTGCAGCCTACAACACTACTGCAGCCTGCAACACTACTGTAGCCTGCAACACTACTGCAGCCTACAACACTACTGCAGCCTACAACACTACTGCAGCCTACATCACTACTGCAGCCTGCAACTCTACTGCAGCCTGCAACACTACTGCAGCTTACAACACTACTGCAGCCTACAACACAACTGCAGCCTACAACACTACTGCAGCCTACAACACTACAGCAGCCTACAACACTACTGCAGCCTACAATCACTACTGCAGCCTGCAATACCTACAACACCTACAGCCAACAATACCTACAACACTTGAAACCTATAACACCTGCAGCCTAAACACCTGTAGCCTATAACACTTGCAGCGCACAACACCTGCAGCCTACAGCACGTACAACCTTGGACACCTACTGCCTGCAACGCCTGTATTCTACAACACTTGTAGCCTACAGCACCTGCAGTCTACAACACCTGCAGCCTACAACAACTGTAGTCTACAACACCTGTAGCCTACAACACCTGCAGCCTACAACTCCTGTAGCCTACAACACCTGCAGCCTACAAAACTTGCAGCCTACAACACCTGCAGCCTACAACACCTGCAGCCTACAACACCTGTAGCCTACAACATTTGCAGCCTACATCTGTAGCCTGCAACACCTGTAGTCTACAGTACAATACCTACAGCTTACAGCACCTGTAGCCTACAACACCTGTAGCCTACAACACCTGTAGCCTACAACACCTGCAGCCTACAAAATTTGCAGCCTACAACACCTGCAGCCTACAAGACCTGCAGCTTACAACACCTGCAGCCTACAACACCTGTAGCCTACAACATTTTCAGCCTACATCTGTAGCCTGCAACACCTGTAGCCTATAAAACCTGTAGAGTACAACTCCTACAGCCTACAGTACAATACCTACAGCCTACAACACCTGTAGCCTACTACACCTGTAGCCTAGAACACCTGTAGCCTACAACACCTGTAGCCTACAGCACCTGCAGCCTACAACAATTGTAGCCTACAACACCTGCAGCCTACAACAACTGTAACCTACAACAACTGTAGCCTACAACACCCGTAGTCTACAGTACAATACCTACAGCTTACAGCACCTGTGGCCTACAGCACCTGTAGCCTACAGCACCCGTAGCCTACAACACACAACAGCCTGCAGCTCCTGTAACCTACAACATATACAGCCAACAACACGTGCAGCCTTCACTACAATACCTACAGCCTGCAACACCTGCTGAACATCGACGCTGACGAACAAATATAAAAACAAATTACAATCATACAAAACAAACAAACGCACCTCAGTGCACAGTGTGTTTGTGTGTGTTCACAAAAACCTGCAGCAAGACACTCGGTCAGATTAAAAGAAAACACCAGAATTGGTTTGATGAAAATGACCAGGAAATCGACGTACTAATCAACGGTAAACACGCCTTCACCAACTGGCAGAACAACCACAGCTGATACCTTCAGCCAGAAGAAAGCGATGACCCAATGTAAACTTCACGATCTAAGGGATGAATGGTGGAAAAATAAGCGTGTGAAACACAAGATGCATGAATTCCACTAAAACAATGCATGGCCCAACTACTCGTAGCGCAGCCCCTCCGCTCATCCGAGGTAACTCCCTAATTAAAGACGAAGAAGGCATCCGTCAGCTGAACCGAAACACCGATGTGAATGTCCTAACTATACCCAGCAGGTCCCTCAGCACCCGGATCCGACCCAACTCGACTCTCCTCCATCCCGTGACGAGGTAGTTACTGCTATCAAGCAGATGAAAAATAACAAAGACACAGGGTCCGACGGAATCCCAGTCAAGGTGTATAAAGCAGGAAGACCTCTGCTTACCAGCCGTCTCAACTCTCTCTCTCTTGGAGAATATATGGGAGGAGAAAATTCCCCCAAGGTCTTAAAGACGTCTCCATCGTCCATATTCATAAGAACAAGGGTGACTGTTCAAACTGTGGCAACAACAGCGGGATCTCGCTGCTGTCCATAACTGGCAAAATTATCGCTCGAGTCCTCCTAAACAGACTTCTTCCTGAGGCGTCAAACATCCTCCCAGAATCTTAATGTGGCTTTAGACCATCATGTGGCATCACTGATATGATCATTGCTCCCGCCAGATACATGAAAAGTGCAGATAACAGCATCGTGACTTGTACAGTGCCCTCACCGTCCATACTAAGGCCTTTGACTCGGTCAAGAGGGAAGCCTTCTGGCGGACCCTCAGTCGTTTTGGTTGCCCACCAAATTTGTTGTCATTATTCAGCAACTCCTCGATGGAATCAACTGAAGTGTTCTACACAATGGCACCTAGTCTTAGTTCTTCCCCCATCCAAACAGGGGTAAAACAAGGATGTGTACCGACACCAACTCTCTTTTCCATTTTCTTGGCTGCCTTCCTTACTCGTGTCAGTGCTAATTTAGCCGGCGGGGTGGACATCCAATACCGGATGAAAAGACTTTTCAGCATAAGACGACTCCAGGCAGGAACAAAGTGACAGCTGCTTCCATCACTAAACTTCAGTTTGCAGACAACCCCACCCTGGTCACTCACACTGAACGCGACCTACAGGGATCCTGAACACCTACGATGAGTTTGCACACATCGACCTTGAGGGGAACATATGCAAGACTCAGATTTTCTTTCAGCCTGCCCCTGGCTCAGCTACACCTTCACCATCCATCTAGGTTAACGGTACTACCCTTTCTAATGATAACCATTTTCAGTACTTTGGCCAGCACCGCATATCGATGAAAAAATTCAACATCGGATCAGATGTGCGTCCCAAGTCTTTGGTAGAGTCCGTACCCGTGTCTTCAGCTGCAGGGAGCTGAAATTATTTACAAAGCCGCTTGTATATAGAGCAGTGGTTCTCCCTACCCTGCTGTATGGCAGCGAGACATGGGTCACATACAGGAGGCACCTCAAAGCACTTGAGAACTTTCACCAACATTGTCTACATTCCATGCTGGGAAGACAAGAGAAAAACTGCCAGAATTTTTGCCGACACACAACTGTAGGAGCATTGAGGCTACCATTATCCATGAACAACTATGCTGGACTGTCCATGTTAACCACATGGACGACAGTAAACTGCCAAAGCAGCTACTTTACAGTAACCTAACGAATAGTAAATGTAACGCTGGCGAGCAACGGAAAAGGTATAAGGATAGTCTAGGCTCAAGAGTGGTCTACACAAACCTGAAAAGTGCCAAATTGACCCCCTCACCTAGGAGACGATCACTCCATACTGTAATGATAGGAGGAGCACCACACGAGAAAGATGTCAATACTATCGAGTTTGCCCAACTGCATACCGAGGCAGACAAGCGCCAGCACCGGAAAGACGCTACCGCCGCCCCTCCCGCACTAGATGTAGCCCTCCACACGTGCAACATCTGTGAACGGCCCTGTTGATCCCGTCTCGACCTCTTTAGTCACCTCAGAGCTCACCAACGAAGGTAACATCATTAATAACTCATACCATTGTATCCTAGCTGGATGATCATCAAACTCGATTCCAAGTGACAGCAAAGTAGTCGTAGTGTGTGTGGTATCGGACGCAATACACACAACACGGCTATCACATTTGTCAACAACATGGGGAGAGTTTTCAAGAGGTGTGTTTACCATTACCGCCAACTGGCATCTCGCTGTAACTCGTGAGGTATAGGGACGCATTATACTGTGTGTGTGACGCTACGTCTGCCGTGTAAACTGAGGCTGGGAATATCTCCGTAAGACATGATAATTAACCTGCTTTGACATTTACCCCTTCAGTATGAAAACTTAACCCCTCAAGTATAATGAGTTGACTCCTTGAGTATGACGATGTAACCCCTTGAGCATGATAGTTTAACCCCTGAGAATGATGACTTAACCCCTTGAGTATGAAGACTTAACCCCTTGATTATTAAGACTTAACCCTTTGAATACTGAAGACTTAACCCTTTGAATATTAAGACTTAACCCCTTGAACATGAAAACTTAACCCCTTGAGCATGATGACTTAACCCCCTTGAATATGATGAACTTAACCCTTTGGAAATTAAGACTTAACCCCTTGAATATGAAGATTTAACCCCTTGAGTATGACGATTTCACCCATAAAATTCATATAATAAATTACTATTACACACTCAGTGACGCTTTAAAATGTATAATGATCCAATAAACATTTTATTCTCCAAAAATCACAATATTAAACCGAGCTAAAAAAACACACAAAATATTTAAACGCTTTTCCAATGTTTTAACTTTTCCTCAGTAAACACAGAGTAACATACTGTAGGGATCCTGACGATAATAATCAGTTCGCTCACCAACTTACATTATCATCCATTTTCCAGGACAAACACCTACGTTACGAAGAGATAAACAAAACCATTACAATAAACACAAACATTTAATAACCACACACACACTACTACTATATACGACCAAAACAACATTGTTTTTAACATATACAAACAAAAACATTTTCCATTTTATATCGTTTATATAGAGGCTTACCTGTCGCCCGTTTAAACAAAGAATTATCTTAAATAACATTATATATTCGGGTTTACAATAACAATTCGGCCGCAGCGTGTTTTAGTCAGGGTAAAAAGACACAAACTTATCTGAATATCGAACACTTTGTATCGCTTTATATTCCATTTGAGGGAGGGAGTCTGTGTTATTGTCATCTAAATCATTATCGTGCATTGTTTTGTTGAACAGGTTGAATTATTATTATTATTATTATTATTATTATTATTATTATTATTATTATTATTATCTACTGTTGTTGCGTAAAGTGTTCAACTGAGTAACGAGTATACAATATTTGCATTATCAGTCTGGCTCTATCTCTCTCTCTCTCTCTCTCTCTAAGTCTATGTTTATCTGTATTATCTTTATATCCTGCCACACATCCGAATTATGCTTATCTACTCTTTCCTTCCCTGTCTATATCTTATTTCACACTCTGTCCATCCGCCGTCTCCCTCTTCTGTGCGTCTATCTCTCTGTCTTATCGTCTCTCCCTCTTTTCCTCACTCACCCTCCCCCCCCTCCCTATCTCAATGCATTAAGCCAGGACCTTCCAGCCAACTCGTTCTTGCACGAACTCAATTAACACCTGTGCGGGACTAATTACACCTCAGAAATTAGAATTATCTTTATGAAATAACTTCTTACACACACACACACACACACACACACACACACACACACACTACTACTACTACTACTACTTCGCTGTCACTCGGAATCGAGTATGACGATCATCCAGCTATGATGGTGAGTTCTGAGGTGACTAAAGAGGCCGATACGGGACCGGCAGGGTCGATCACAGATGTTGCACACGTGGGGGCTACATCTAGTGTGGGAGGGGCGGCGGGAGGGGCGGCGGCAGCGTCTTTACGGCGTTGGCGCTTGTCTGCCTCGTTATGCAGTCGGGCAAAATCTAAAGTATTGACACCACCTTGTCTGGTGCTACTCCAAGTGTTACGGTGTGGAGTAATTGTCTCCCATGTGAGGGGGTCGATTTGGCACTTTTTCAGGTTTGTGTGAAGACTATCCTTATACCTTTTCAGTTGCCCGCCAGCGTTACATTTACTATTCGTTAGGTCTATGTAAAGTACCTGCTTTGGAAGTCTACTGTCGTCCAGCGTAGTTGTTCATGGATAATGGAAGCCTCGATGCTCCTACAGTTGGTGTCAGCAAGAATACTGGCATTTGTTCTCTTGTCTTCCCAGCGAACTCGGAGGATGGAACGTAGACTACTTAAGTGAAAGTTTTCAAGTCCCTTGATGTGACTCCTGTATGTGGGGAGGACCACTGCTCGATATACGTGTAACTTTGTAGATCATTTAAGCTCCCGACAGCTGAAGACACGGTTTTGGAGTCTGCCAAAGGCTTGAGATGCACATCTGATCCGATGCTGAATCTCTTCATCGATGTCCGCAGTGGTGGACAGGCGGGAGCCAAGATACCGAAAGTGGGTAACATTAGTGAGGGTAGTACCGTTAAGCTGGATGGAAGGTGGAGGTGTGGCTGAACCAGAGGCAGGCTGAAACAGAATCTGAGTCTTACGTACATTCATCTCAAGGCCGAAGTGTGCATATACATCTGCGTAGGTGTTCAGGATCTCCTGTAGGTCGCGTTTAGTGTGAGCAACAAGGGTGAGGTCGTCTGCATAAGCTGCCGACACCTTTCTTCCTATTTGGAGTCGTCTTATGGTGAAAAGACGCTTCAGCCGGTACCCTAAATGTGCACCGCCACGAGTAAGGAAGGCAGCCAAGAAAATGGAAAAGAGAGTTGGTGTCAGTACACACCCTTGTTTAACCCCTGTTTGGATGGGGAAGAACTCAGACTGGGTGCCATTGTGCAGGACACTGCCGTTCTTGCCATGTGGAGTTGCCTCACAATGGCGATGAATTTTGGTGGGCAGGCAAAACAGATGAGGGTCTACCAGAGGGCTTTCCTGTTGACAGAGTAATGTACAGGTCACGACGCTGTTCTCTGCACTTTCTCTGTATCTGGCGGGCAGCAAATATCATGACAGTGTTGCCACGTGATGGTCTAAAGCCACATTGAGATTATGGAAGGAAGATTTCCGCCTCTGTTTAGGAGGACTCGAGCGATAATCTTGCCAGCTACGGACAGCAGCGAGATCCCGGGGTAGTTGCCACAGTCTGACCGGTCTCCCTTTTTCTTATAAATATTGACGATGGAGGTGTCTTTAAGAGCTTGGGGGATTTAGTCCTTTCCCCATATATTCTCCAGGAGAAAGTGGAAATGGTTGGTAAGCAGAGGTTCTCCTGCTTTATACACCTCGGCTGGGATTCCTCAGGCTTTGATTTTTTTCTTTTTTTTTTTCTTTTTTTTCTATGTGGATTAGCCCACCCGGGCACAGGTCATTGACCCACATCGGAGCCTGGGGGGCGAAATATAATAATAATAATAATAATAATAATAATAATAATAATAATAATAATAAATACACAAATGAAAAAAAGAAAGATCAAGAGTGAGAAACAATATACTGTATGTATGCTGTGTTGTCAATGGTAAGAGAAACAATTGAGACCCTGTAATTGTGTGTGAATGAGGCAGAAAGTCAGATGAGCAACCTGGGACTTGGTCACAATTTTTGCGATGCCATATGGCAGCAGGGTCTACCATTAGACAACACATTATGCTTCCAATATCTTCCCAGGTGGTAGTACCTCCCTGTTTGGTAGCTGCCTCCTACCTAGTAATTTGATGGCAGTAGCTACCTCATCCAGGGATGGAGGATAGCTGAGGTGGATCAACTCTAGATACTGAGGGACCTGAATGGTAGTGCTCTTTTCAGAGCTGAAAGAGGCCTTTATCCTCTTTAATTATGGAGTTACCGTCGGATGAGCAGAGGGGGGGGGGGGGGCTGCGCCACGAGTGATTGGCCCATAATATGTTTTAGTAAAATTGAAAAAGTCGCGCGTCTTGTGCTGATTTGCAAAGTTTTGTGTTTCACATGCTTTATTTTTAAACCAGTCATTCTTTAGATTGCGAAGTTCCCACTGGGCCCGCTTTCTTCTGCAGAAGGTGTCAGCTTTGGTCCGAGACTGAGGGTTGTTCTGCCAGTTAGTTAAAGTAGCAAGTTTATCGTCGACAAGTACATTGACTGCCGGGTCATTTTCATCAAACCATTCCTGGTGTGTTCTTTCGATCTGGCCGAGGGAGTCTTTGCAGGTTTTTGTCATGACTGTCGAGAATATTCCATTCGGCAATGGGATTTGGGTTGTTTGCTGTCGGGTTGAATATCAGCCCATGTACGAGCTGCTCTCTGAAACATGTGCTACTGCTGGATCCTCCAGACACTTAGTGTTAAAACCTCTTCTGGAGGCTTGCTGCCTTCACCGTTTTGGAGCGACGTGAAGTGAGAGCTTGGCTATGACGAGCCGATGATCAGTATCGCAGTGGTCTGAGCCATGCATGGCTCGGGTGATGAGGACATCTCGACAATCTCTTTCTTTGACAATGATGTAGTCAATGAGATGCCAGTGTTTGGATCGTGGGTGTTGCCACGAACCCTTGAACTTGTCGGTCCTGCCTAAACAAGGTATTAGTAATAGTGAGGTTGTGTGCAGCACACTTACTGAGGAGGAGTAGGCCATTGGGATTACATTTGCCTAGTCCATTTCTCCCTATGGTTCCCTGCCAATTGTCAGCAACTCTGCCAACTCTGGCATTGAAGTCATCAAGGAGCACAACCTTATCTTTTCTGGGGATAGAGGTTTGCACTCTGTCGAGGTCATCCTCTGCATCCGGTGTTGGGGCATATGCACTGATGAAAAGGGCATGGCGTGAGTGATTCAGACGGACTAGGAGGGTCATGAGGCGTTTGTTGATCCCAATAGGCATTTAATAGGCATTTCACTTTGCGTTGGCTGACGGCAAAGACAACTCCATAAATGCGTCTTCGCAGCAGGCTTACCCTTCCAGAAGAAGGTATAGCCAGAACCCCGTTCTGTGAGTTAACCTTCGCCTGGGAGCCGGGACTCACTGATGGCTGCAATGTAGATGTTATATGTAGCCAACTCTTTTGCTACAAGGGCGGTTCTTCTTTCAGTTTGGATCTGTGATTTTGATTGTGTTTTCGGCCGCACAAGAATGACCTTACTGGGTGCGATTGCCCAGTCAGGTTGTTTTTTTAGGCAGGCTATGTTTAGGGCACCTTTTCTAGCCCCCTACCGATGTGGGGTGAGCAGTGTGGCTCCTCGAAAGGGCTGCTCAGTTGCACAGACAGGACTGGAGTGCACTGTTGCCTAGATACCAGTGCATAAGCGACCATCTTATCTGTGCCGCCCATGAGCAGAGTTGTGACTAGAGACTCCCGGCAGTCATCTCTACCTGTCCCCATCACCACTCGTCCGTCGTCATAGGACTTTTGGGGGTTTAGGGGTTTTGATGATGAGAGGTATGAAGAGCTGGATGATGGCTGTGCGTGAGTTGATTTATGTGGTGAGGCAGGACTGCAGGCTGCAACCACAAATCTTGGCTCTCCTTTTTCCTGATCCAGTGGTGCAAGTGTTGCAACGACTGGGGAGAGGGAGAGTTGCAATGGACTGCCGATAGCCCAGTTTGTTGGGTTTTGCCTTAGTAGCCTGTCCATCAGGCATTGCCTTCGTCTGCTGGTGTAGATGTTGGGTTCCCATGGTGGTCACCTCTTCCGCCTATACTGCCGTTGGGGTTTTGTTGGAGCTCTGAAAGCATGTCTACCTGATGCGGGGCTCCACCGCAGATTTTTCTCTCGGGGTTTACTCCCGTAGCCTTATACCTGCTAAGGTTAATCCGCAAGGCAGCATGGCATTGGTTGGTAGGTGCCAGAACGTGTCCACATGCCAGTGGACCTATGCACCGTCCCTCTGGGGCCCACTGTTACTCCGAGATCCCCTGCTGGTTTAGCCTGGGCCCACGAGGCACCCAGTTACCGTGTGTTGCCACGAGGAGGCACAGCAGAGTCTTGATGGTGAGAAGGCTGTGTACTGGCTGGGGAAGACTAAGGCAAGTTGCTTCCCTGTTCGCCACGAGGGCTAGCCAGCGGCGGCAACTGAAAGCGAGAGGGAGCAAGCAGTGCTTGTACCTTAACACTAACATAATGCTGCCGCACTAAGCGCATTTCACCACCCTGTGCGCACACACACACACACACACACACACACACACACACACGGCGTCAACAGGTGCGTCTTCACAATGACAAGAAGAAGTTGGCTAATTAAGGCTACCTGGTGGTCTTGGTAATTAATAAACGCGTGCGAATATATTAATTAGTATCGTCAATAACTGTTCAGGTCCGGGAAAGACGGTAATAGCGTAGGTATATTTAGAGGTGCACATGTAAAGACAGTTACTAGTGGTAAAGGTACAGATGCAGGTAAAAGTACAGGTGCAGATACAAATACAATACAGGTTACATATACAGGTACAGTACAGTACACGAGTTTAATTATCTTCCTTTATATCAATTTCACAGTTTAATTATCGAGTCACTGGAAACCTGAATTAATAACACGTGGTCGTCACTCTCATATCACTGTACCTGAGGGCCCGCCGTCCACCATAGGCTTAGGGAGAACTGTGTAGGCCTAAAGCAATAAACACCTCAAGTGACTGAGGGTCATGTAGGTACGACAAAAACAACAAGAAACAAAGACAATTAAGAATGAGCATCTAGAAAAGAACAAAATATAACAAGTAACATGGACAAAACAAAAAAATCTTAGAACAAAAACAAGACAAGCAAGAAAGGCCCCAGACAACAACATAAACAACAATGAAACGAAGAAAACAATCACAGAACAACAACAGCTCATCAACAAGGATGGGGCAGGGAGTGAGGGCGAGGTAGTAAGGGCGAGGTAAGGAATGAGAGTGAGGCCGATACAGTAAGGGTGAGGGGTGGACAGTAAGGGACAGGGTAAGACAGTTAAGAGTGAGGGCGAGAGAGTGAGGGTAATGGCGGGAGTAAGGGTGAGGGCGGGGGTGAGGGCGGGAGTAAGGGTGAGGGCGGGAGTAAGGGTGAGGACTGGACAGTCGGGGTGAGGGCGGGAGTAAGGGTGAGGGCGGGAGTAAGGGTGAGGGCGGGCCTAGGGAGGTTATATCAGAGACAGTGAGGGGTGACTCACGCCCCGTGATGGCCAGTTTGAGGCTGTGAATAAGGTCCTATTTTAGTGGTGCCGCACCTTTTAAGGAGTTTCTTAACACACACACACACACACACACACACACACACACCACCCGGTGTCCCCATGACCACGTGAGGTCCTTCATATCAACACCCGAGGACGAGTTACTACACCACGTGAACACCACACCACCTGGTGTCCCCATGACCACGTGAGGTCCTTATATCAACACCCGAGAACGAGTTACTACACCACGTGAACACCACACCACCTGGTATTTCCATGACCAGTCCAGGCCCGGGCCATCAACTGTAAACGACAATAATTTGTATGTTCAATTCATACTCCTTCTTCTTTCAGTAATGAAAGCTTTTGTTATAAACGACCCGCCCACCCCATGTCTTTGTATGCAATAAGTCATTTTTGTCCAATGTATATTTTCAGCCTTCAGGCTGCAGAGCTTTGTCAAAAAACCGTTAATTATTATTATTATTATTATTATTATTACACACACACGTATACACAAAACCAGCCCTCCACCATTCTAAAATTCTAAGTCTAAACAGGAACAATATTCAAGCAGATCAAGATGGGAAATAATGACTACTCAACTCTACCCAGATAACCATCACATTCTTCACACCCTTTCTCTAGCTACTGTGAGGACACAACACTGCAGGGGATTCATGGACGGACGGACACACGGGTGGCCAGTTCACTACACTTCACACAAAACGAATCAATTCCCATTTTTTGTCTCCATGGGACTGTAACACAATGGACGAGGTCACTAGAATATTTACGGGTAATAATACGTGTACACAAAAGTCATGTTATATGTGAGGTAGTTTCTTTACTGTGAGAGAGAGAGAGAGAGAGAGAGAGAGAGAGAGAGAGAGAGAGAGAGAGAGAGAGAGAGAGAGAACAATCTCAGCTGATCACATCACCTGTACACGAGTCAACACTCACCACACTGTAAACATAAGTCAGCTGATCCTAACATCTGTTGACGCATCTCACCTGCAAACAAACAAAAGAACAACCCATTAGAACATAAAATAAAATTCATCATAAATATGTAGCAAATTAAGAAAAAAACCCAGAACACAACCAATTAAAAACAAACACATTATACAGGACAAAAACATAATATATTACAAAACAAATAAAAAACTATTTTAACTAAGATAATTACGTACCTGATACAGACTATCATAGCAATTTAATAAATATATCTTTAAGTTTACCGAATACACAAAAACGAACGAAATATACAACTAATTAATTAACGCACGAATTATGTAAACAGGAAAAGGTACAAGATAGACTCAAGAGGGGAAGACCTGGGACACAGTGCTTGTAGGTCGCACCTCTCATATACCCGAGCTATCTACGTTCACCAGGTGCATGACGGTAAGGGAGGAAAGAAGCACAAGAAGTAATAAATGAGAGGGAGGGGAAAAGGATGGTCAAAATCGGATATGGAGTCAAAATCGGTGTGTCGTAATCAAGAGTAGGGTGTCAAAATCGGCATGACATAGGGTGTATATAAAATAAGTATGATAAATACACTATATATATAAAATATTTTCATATAAACACACATAAATAAATTAACTGAAATATAATAAATATATTAACTATTTATTTACGTATGTACAAACGTGAATACTTTCTTATATGTAGCACCACCATCTTCCCTCGTTACCCAGCACCACCTCCCTACGACCACTGTTTAACACGCCATTTAGTTAACACACACACACACACAACACACACACACACACACACACACACACACAAAGGCCAAAGACAACAAGAAACGCTCATAAACACAATATATCTCTTCCTCCCCAAAAAAAGCAAATAAAGAACGGAGAGAGAGAGACAAGTAGAGGGGAAACGGGGAGGAAGGAAGTCAAGGGGGAGGAGTGGGGGGGGGGGGAGGAGTGGGGGGGGGGGGAGATCTGGCTTTGTGTGATGGAGCGTGGTGCCGGATGTCTCCTAGCTGGCTCCTACACCGGCTTATACCTCTTGCTTTTAATGGATCTGCCCTCATGTAGGCCTAACTAATCTACCCTAGCTTAACCTGGCCTAGCCTACCCTAACCTAACCAACCTAATCTAATCTAACCTGACCTAGCATGACCTGACCTCGCCTATCCCAACCTAACTTAACATTATCATCTCAACCTAACCCAACTTAACTAAACCTAACCTAACCTAACCCAACTTAACTAAACCTAACCTAACCTAACCTAACCCAACTTAACTAAACCTAACCTAACCTAACCCAACTTAACTAAACCTAACCTAACCTATAAAACCAATGTCTTTAAGAACTGTAACCAGGAAGGAACTTAAAAGATGAATCCGAAGTAAACTAGTACAAACACCTGTACCAGTCGACTCATTGTCTACCACAACTCATCCACCATAACAACCACAACACTCATCTACCATAACAACCACAACACTCATCCACCATAACAACCAAAACTCATCCACCATAACAACCACAACACTCATCTACCATAACAACCACAACACTCATCCACCATAACAACCACAACACTCATCTACCATAACAACCACACCTCATCCACCATAACAACCACACCTCATCTACCATAACAACCACAACACTCATTCACCATAACAACCACAACACTCATCCACCATAACAACCACACCTCATCTACCATAACAACCACAACACTCATCCACCATAACAACCACAACACTCCTCCACCATAACAACCACACCTCATCTACCATAACAACCACAACACTCATCCACCATAACAACCACAACACTCATCCACCATAACAACCACACCTCATCCACCATAACAACCACACCTCATCTACCATAACAACCACAACACTCATCCACCATAACAACCACAACACTCATCCACCATAACAACCACACCTCATCCACCATAACAACCACAACACTCATCCACCATAACAACCACAACACTCATCTACCATAACAACCACAACACTCATCCACCATAACAACCACAACACTCATCCACCATAACAACCACAACACTCATCCACCATAACAACCACACCTCATCCACCATAACAACCACACCTCATCTACCATAACAACCACAACACTCATCCACCATAACAACCACAACACTCATCCACCATAACAACCACAACACTCATCCACCATAACAACTACAACTCATCCACCAT
The DNA here is from genome assembly GCA_958450375.1 of Homarus gammarus. Classification (NCBI taxonomy): domain Eukaryota; kingdom Metazoa; phylum Arthropoda; class Malacostraca; order Decapoda; family Nephropidae; genus Homarus; species Homarus gammarus. The sequence goes on along the minus strand of CAUDMG010001756.1, from coordinate 390,784 downwards.
CACAACCACAACTCATCCATCATAACAGCCACAACTCTCATCCACCATAACAACCACAACTCATCCACCATAACAACCACACCTCATCTACCATAACAACCACAACACTCATCCACCATAACAACCACAACACTCATCCACCACAACAACCACACCTCATCCACCATAACAACCACAACTCATCCACCATAACAACCACAACACTCATCCACCATAACAACCACACCTCATCTACCATAACAACCACACCTCATCTACCATAACAACCACAACTCATCCACCATAACAACCACAACACTCATCCACCACAACAACCACAACACTCATCCACCATAACAACCACAACACTCATCCACCATAACAACCACACCTCATCCACCATAACAACCACACCTCATCTACCATAACAACCACAACACTCATCCACCATAACAACCACAACACTCATCCACCATAACAACCACACCTCATCTACCATAACAACCACAACACTCATCCACCATAACAACCACAACACTCATCCACCATAACAACCACACTTCATCTACCATAACAACCACAACACTCATCCACCATAACAACCACAACACTCATCCACCATAACAACCACACCTCATCCACCATAACAACCACACCTCATCTACCATAACAACCACAACACTCATCCACCATAACAACCACAACACTCACCCACCATAACAACCACACCTCATCCACCATAACAACTACAACTCATCCACCATCACAACCACAACTCATCCATCATAACAGCCACAACTCTCATCCACCATAACAACCACAACTCATCCACCATAACAACCACAACACTCATCCACCATAACAACCACAACTCATCCATCATAACAACCACAACACTCATTCACCATAACAACCACAACTCATCCATCATAACAACACAACTCATCCACCATAACAACCACAACTCATCCACCATAAAAACCACAACTCATCCACCATAACTACAACCCATCCACCATAACAACCACAACACTCACCCACCATAACAACTAAAACTCATCCACCATAACAACCACAACTCATCCACCATAACAACCACAACTCATCCACCATAACAACCACAACTCATCCACCAAAACAACCACAACACTCATCCACCATAACAACCTTATCTCATCCACCACAACAACCACAACACTCATCCACCATAACAACCACAACACTCATCCACCATAACCACAACACTCATCCACCAAAACAACCACAACACTCATCCACCAAAACAACCACAACACTCATCCACCATAACAACCACAACACTCATCCACCATAACCGCAACACTCATCCACCATAACCGCAACACTCATCCACCAAAACAACCACAACACTCACCCAGCATCACAACCACAACAAGACCTCCTATGTGAAGCAGAAGACATCAACAATAGGCAGAGCTGAGTGGGTGGTGTATGTTGGGTGGCCTGGGTGGTGTATGGTGGGTGGCCTGGGTGGTGTATAGTGGGTGGCCTGGGTGGTGTATGGTGGGTGGCCTGGGTGGTGTATGGTGGGTGGCCTGGGTGGTGCATGGTGGGTGGCCTGGGTGGTGCATGGTGGGTGGCCTGGGTGGTGCATGGTGGGTGGCCTGGGTGGTGTATGGTGGGTGGCCTGGGTGGTGTATGGTGGGTGGCCTGGGTGGTGTATGGTGGGTGGCCTGGGTGGTGTATAGTGGGTGGCCTGGGTGGTGTATGGTGGGTGGCCTGGGTGGTGTATGGTGGGTGGCCTGGGTGGTGTACAGTGGGTGGCCTGGGTGGTGTATAGTGGGTGGCCTGGGTGGTGTATAGTGGGTGGCCTGGGTGGTGTATAGTGAGTGGCCTGGGTGGTGTATGGTGGGTGGCCTGGGTGGTGTACAGTGGGTGGCCTGGGTGGTGTATAGTGGGTGGCCTGGGTGGTGTATAGTGGGTGGCCTGGGTGGTGTATAGTGGGTGGCCTGGGTGGTGTATAGTGAGTGGCCTGGGTGGTGTGTAGTGAGTGGCCAGTATGGTCTATAGTGGGTGGCCAGGATGGTCTATAGTGGGTGGCCTGGGTGGTGTATAGTGGGTGGCCTGGGTGGTGTATAGTGGGTGGCCTGGGTGGTGTATGGTGGGTGGCTTGGGTGGTGGTGTATGGAAGGGTGGTCTGGGTGGTGTATAGTGGGTGGCCAGTATGGTCTATAGTGGGTGGCCAGGATGGTGTACAGTGGGTGGCCTGGGTGGTGTATGGTGGGTGGCTTGGGTGATGTATGGTGGGTGGCTTGGGTGGTGGTGTATGGAAGGGTGGCCAGGATGGTGTACAGTGGGTGGCCTGGGTGGTGTATGGTGGGTGGCCTGGGTGGTGTATGGTGGGTGGCCTGGGTGGTGTATGGTGGGTGGCTTGGGTGGTGGTGTATGGAAGGGTGGTCTGGGTGGTGTATAGTGGGTGGCTTGGGTGGTGTATAGTGAGTGGCCAGTATGGTCTATAGTGGGTGGCCAGGATGGTGTATAGTGGGTGGCCTGGGTGGGGTATAGTGAGTGGCCTGGGTGGTGTAGGTCGGGTGAGTGGGTGGTGTAGGTCGGGTGAGTGGGTGGTGTAGGTCGGGTGGGTGGGTGGTCGGTGCTAGGGTAGTGTCAAGTGGTCACAGCAGGGGAGGGGGCGGCGGCGTAATGCGGGTGGCGATGGTGATCTCTTTCTCCCTTTCTATTATCGAGAGGAGGGGGAGAGGAGAGGAGGGGGAGGGGAGAGAGAGGTAGAGGAGGAGGGGAGAGGAAGGGGGGAGGAGGAGATAGAGAGGAGGGGGTAGAGAGAGAGGAGGAGGGGAGAGGATGGGGAGGATGGGGAGGAGGGGGAGGTAGAGAGGTTGATTGATTGAGACATTTTATTTAGCCAGAACAACACAGATACAGAGTGGATAATAATAACAATATTAACATGGCTGAGCCAGTTGAGAACCTGAGCTCTCTTTGAGGCACCTGATATATACTATACATTTATCTCAAGGAAGTATTATGTAACATTTAGTATCATCTGGAATAGTACAATAGCATGGTGGCAATAAGAACATCTCATAATGTTACCATGGTTATCACTTCAATATTTATTTATTTTATCATTTATTATTTTTATTTATTTGCACACACACACACACACACACACACACACACAATATATATATATATATATATATATATATATATATATATATATATATATATATATATATATATATATATATATATATATATATATTTCATGTAAATCCACAATGAAAACGTGGATAAGATAAATCTTGATAAAATCACACGGGAGAATGGAAACAACGGAGTACCTTAGCTTTCGTCTTTATTCAAGACATCTTCAGAGGCAACTGGATTACATAGACAGAGAGAGGCTTAAATATACAGGGTGACCTTAAAAACATGAGGTCAGGTCATAATGATGACATCCACTAATCCACACACCAACACCATCACACACGTATATTTAAGCCTCTCTCTGTCTATGTAATCCAGTTGCCTCTGAAGATGTCTTGAATAAAGACGAAAGCTAAGGTACTCCGTTGTTTCCATTCTCCCGTGTGATTTTATCAAGATATATATATATATATATATATATATATATATATATATATATATATATATATATATATAATATATGCAAGTAAATCACTGTAGGTGCGCGTGATCTAGGTATATGCTGATAACCACCAGGAAGATGTGAATTACACGAAAGCGCTTGGGAACTTCGTGTTTTCTTCTTTCCTGGTGGTTATCAGCATATATATATGTATATATATATATATATATATATATATATATATATATATATATATATATATATATATATATATGCAAGTAAATCACTGTAGGTGCACGTGATCTAGGTATATGCTTCTTTCCTTGTGGTTATCAGCATATATATAATATAAATAAATATTATATATATATATATATATATATATATATAATATAAACATATATATATATATATATATATATATATATACACATATAAATATATATATATTAGAGTGGAATTGAAAAACATAAGTATAATGGGGGAGCAGTACAACCTGGGTTGTACAGTAATAGTACAGTAATAAGATTGAACAAGACGACAGAGCTGTCAGGATTATGTCTAGTTGGCAATTATGTTTATTGCAATGGTAATTACTTATTTATTTACATGATAATTTCCGATAAAACGGATTTGATGGTACAATAAAAGCAGCTACTGTAAATATAGTAAGTGTTACAATAAATATTAATACTTCGACAATAGATATTTTTTTAGAGATGATTTAAAGGAAGGGAGCGTAGTCTTTGCTCGGATGGGCAGGGGTAAGTTGTTCCACACCTTCACACCGTGATATTTTATGGAGGTCTGGGACTGAGGGGAGCAGATGGGGGGGGGGGGTGGTCTTAGTAGCTCTGGGTGCCTTAAGTTGTATCTCTGATTATTCCGGAACTGGAAGTAATTATTGTCAAGGAAGTGATTGCAAGTGATTGTAAACAAAGAGGGCACCGCAGTAAGTGTTAATATCCTCGAATTTAAAAAATTTCAATATAGCAAATTTTTCGTTTGTGTGATCTTTTTTTTTCAAGTAGGTCATTGTCCGTACAGCTCTCTTTTGTGCAATATGGGAGAAAGAAGGCAATGGAGGAGGACTAACAGCAAGGACAAGTAGTCGGAGGAGGAGTATAACCTTTGATAACATCATGAAGGACCAGAGAGCCCTAAAGGCACCTCCCTTAGGGCCAAACACCTAGGGGAGGAGAGATGATGCACGCACGCACGCACACATATATGACGGTATGTGTGTGTGTGTGTGAGGGAGGTGAGGGAAAGGACAGGAGGGAGGCAAGACACTGTACAGGCACCAAGACGGAGGTGAGTTATAAGACCTACTGCTGGCAATTATGAAACGTATCCTAAACTGTCCAACTTGGGGTCCAGATTAACAGTATTTCTTACATCGAATCTTCCTTGTATGTGAAGAATGTAACAGTGCAGCTGACTAGTGTAAATAAATAAATAAAAAACATTAATAATACTGTAATAACAATAACAACAATAATAATGATAAATATATAAAAATAAAACAAATAAAACAATCCCAACATCACAGTTACGACTCTACCTTAACCAGAAACGCTGAGTTAAACCCCAGACCAAAATTAGCATACAGAATCATTTCCATAATACTATTCCATTAATTAAGGTTAATATGGCCTCATGGTTAAAGTGAACATATATGAAATTAACCGAAGAATCTCACTATATATATTTTTGACAATATATACAGTATAGGGTGTCTCAAAAATATATACACACTGCTTTACTAATTTTCGAGGAGATTACGTGAATGTTCGTATTACAACAGCAACATTGTGCTTACTTGTTGACATGTGAAGTCTCTTACAATTGAGGACAATGTTGGTGTTGTACTATAAACATCCACGCAATCTACATGAAAATGTGTAAAACGATGTACATATATTTTTTTGAGACACCCATGATGTTATTATAGTATTTTAGTCTAAGATAATTAGTCGTGTATACTCTCTCATCTTCACTTACGAGGGATGTTGATGGTGGAGAGTGTGGGAAGTTTGAACACCAGAACTTTAGGGAGAGTGTGGAAGTCTGGACCCCTCCTGTGGTTTAAGGCGAGTGTGGAAGTCTGGACCCTTGGACTTTAGAGAGTGTGGAAGTCTGGACCCCTCCTGTGGTTTAAGGCAAGTGTGGAAGTCTGGACCCTTGGACTTTAGAGAGTGTGGAAGTCTGGACCCCTCCTGTGGTTTAAGGCGAGTGTGAAAGTCTGGACCCTTGGACTTTATGGAGCGCCTGAATTGGGCAGGAGTCAGGAGCCCCGGGCGGTATTAATGAAGACAGCAACAGTAATTGTGACACTATATTGCCCCACACAACGGCGGCGCCCCCCTAACTAACTGCTCTCACGCCCAGCACACTCAGCCGGGGAGAGGGAGGCTGGGGGAAGGGGAAGCTGGGGGAGGAAGAGGAGGGGGGTACTTACATCATGGTATTAAAGAGTATGAAATTGCTGGACTATGGTGTAAAAAAAAATACCAAGTGCAAAAAAAATGAAAAATTGTGAGTTTATTGGCGAAAAAAATTGTGTAAAATAGAAAAAGTGAGATTATTTTCTTAATTTGGAAATTGTGAGATTATAATGCAAAAAAAGGAAATAAATTGTGTAAAGCATTAATAAACTGTGTGGTAAGTGTTAACAAAGTGGAAATACAATAGACTTTTTTGTAAAAAATAAGAGATTGTGTGTGATTATGGTGTAAAAATGTTAGAAAGTGTTATTATTGTGTAGAAAAAACATGGAATTGTGTAAAAAAAAAAAGTCAGCCAAATGGTTTCTCTTTCTCTTGCACTATTTTCTTCTCTTTAACTCATTTTCTCTTACTTATTAAATCTCTCTCTCTCTCTCTCTCCCCCCCCCCCCCTCTCTCTCTCTCTCTCATATTGAGTTTCCCCTTCCTTCCTTCTCTCCTCTCTCTCCCTCCCTCTTCTTGTCCATCTGTCTCTTTTCCCTCTCTCCACCTTTTTCCTCAAATATTTTTCCTCTCTCTCGGAGACTAGGGAAAAACAAATGAGGTTCAGCAATAATAAAAAATAAAATAAAAGTCCCTAAAGCTGGGACCTCCTCAAAGTACTTCCCCGTCCCTACACCCCATTCACCCACCTCATTATATGATACCACACTAAAATCCATTTTAATCTGGGGGTAAAAATCTGGGCCTGGAGGGGAGGGGTACTGATCCACACATTCACCTACCCTACCTGCCTAGAGAGAGAGAGAGAGAGAGAGAGAGAGAGAGAGAGAGAGAGAGAGAGAGAGAGAGAGAGAGAGAGAGAGAGAGAGAGAGAGAGAGAGAGAGAGAGAGAGAGAGAGAGAGAATAACATCAAAACTTTTGTAGAAAAAAATAGCTATATCATCAATAGTCGTGTACTATGATGACAGGGAACACAATCCTTTGAACGGGTGGAGAGCTCTTGTTAAAACTTGGCCTGTCGGGGATACGTACCCTTGTGAGGTCTTGGGTGTCTCCGAAAACAAATACAAGATATTATTATTAATAAGTTTTGTTAGGGAGTGTTCGTATACAGCGCCTCTGAGTGTGTGAAGTGAAGGGCCTGTGGATGTTCGGGAGAGATCGTGTGTTTGATTTAAGACAAAACACATGCGTGCGTCGTTTAATATATGTGTGGGATGGTCTTGAATAACAACTGATTCATAGCCGTATTAAATAATATAGTTTAGGATAGTAATTCACAATATATAAATACAAGATCGTCATGTGTCCAATTCACAATATTTCAAGACAACAAAATCGTCACACATTTACCAAGGGAGTGTTGCAAGAGAGTGAGTGAGTATCATGACTTTTAATGGTGAATTCTCCACGCTAATCACCAGTCAGGATGCTGTCTGTCATGCCCTGTCAGTGTGTGTGTTGGCTGCCTCGGGTACCAACACTCATGTTCCCGCCACACACTTAGTTATTACTTCTTAAATGGACCTTGAGATGCTGCCCTGAAACCCGGCTAGCCTTCACTCTCACACACACACACACACACACACACACACACACACACGAGTCCAACATGGTAGTGGGTGTGTCACATGCCGGCCACTCCACATTCCCCTGACATGACACACTGGCACGCGGTGTCTGGCCCTCACACGCTACTGACTCTACGTTACAATAGTGTACTTAAGGTGGATAATGTCACTGCTTGATGACAGCGGTCACTAAAATCTCTACCTAGCACCCCAACCCTCCCTCACATCCTCCCGCACCCCAACACTCTTTCCCCCTCCTCCCGCACCCCAACAATCTTTCCCCACCTCCCGCACCCCAACACTCTTTCTCCCTCCTCCAGCACCCCAACACTCTTTCCCTCCTCCCGCACCCCAACAATCTTTCTCCCTCCTCCAGCACCCCAACACTCTTTCTCCCACCTCCCGCACCCCAACAATCTTTCCCCCCCTCCCGCACCCCAACACTCTTTCCCCCTCCTCCTGCACCCCAACAATCTTTCCCCTCCTCCCGCACGCCAACACTCTTTCTCCTCCTCCCGCACCCCAACAATCTTTCCCCTCCCCCCGCACGCCAACACTCTTTCCCCCTCCTCCCGCACCCCAACAATCTTTCCCCCCCTCCCGCACCCCAACACTCTTTCCCCTCCCCCCGCACGCCAACACTCTTTCCTCCTCCTCCCGCACCCCAACAGTCCTTCCCTCCTCCTGTTTCCACATCATCTCCCTCCTCCCACCTCCTCCATCTACCACACCCCAGCCCCTACTCCTGACCAAACAGTCTTCACTCTCCCCAATCCTCCCGTTCTCCATCTCCTCCCGTACCCTCTGCTCGTCACAACACAATGAAACACTCAGCTGTACTTACAATAACACTGTCTACTTTATCACTGGTGTTTCACCCTCGGAGAATCCAAAATAACAATAAGGAAATCGCCGTGTGACAGAAACCCGTCTATCACTGTCATGTCTAGTAGCAGCTGTGGAACGGTACAGTGACAAACAGAACCCTGTCTATCTCTGTCATGTCTCATAGCAGCTGTGGGACGGGACAGTGAAAGACAGAAACCCGTGTATCTAAGTCATGTATTGTAGCAGCTGTAGGACGGGACAGTACTTGACCCCACACACTACTAAGGTACTGTCAGGTACTCTCTCATGAGCGTGGTGGGCAGTACTAGTGCCTGATGGTACAGTAGGCCACTCTCAGGGTTATGACACGAATGCGATTTTTTTTGGTATTTTTTGTTCCATTCTTGATTGTATTAATGACGTACAGAAATCGATATCACACACACACACACACACACACACACACACACACACACACACACACATCAACCTCTCCTCCGACATTGTCCCACCTCCTTCCATCACTCTAGGTCCGAACACACTCCAGGTTGTAGATTCCACGAAGCTCCTCGGCGTCACCATAGACAACAAACTAAATTGGAAACCACACGTCAATGAAGTTGTCAAATCCTCCAGTTTCCGTCTCCACCTCCTCCGCCGACTCAAGTCCCTCGGAGTTCCTGCACACGAGCTCCTCAGTGTTTACACAACATTCATACTTCCCAAGCTCACCTATGCCTCCCCCACCTGGTCTTCCTCCCTAAATGCCACACAACGTAAACACCTAGAAAAAGTGCAAAAGAGGGCATGCAAGATTATTCTCTCCCCCTCCTACTACACATATCAAGAAGCGCTCAACACACTGACCCTTTCGACTCTCACTGACCATCACCACGACCTCATCTGCAAATTTGGTAAGAAGCTTCTACACCATCCCCGACACCGGCTCCTACTACCACCCAAGGTCCCTTGTCCGAGAATTGCTGTTCGACACCACAACCGCATCCAGCCCATACGTGCACGAACTGATCGCTATAAGAACAGCCCAGTCCCAACCATTGTAAAAATTATCAATAACTTGTAATACTGTAACACTGTCACTATGTTGAAATGAACTGTAGTTTGAGCTTTTCCCCATCTAAGTTATTATATGTCTTATTTGTGTCACTTATGTTACTTGTATATTATTTGTAATTCGTAACCCATTCCCCAAATATGTAACTGTATATTTTCAGCCTTCTGGCTGCCAAGCTCTTTCAATAAACCGTTAATTATTATTATTATTATTATTATTAAAAAACTAAATACACACACACACACACTAAAAACACACACACACACACACACACACACACACACACACACACACACACACACTAAAAACACACACACACTACGAAAAAACTAAATACACACACACACACTAAAAATAAATAACACACACACACACGATGAGTAATAACAGTCGCACGTAGCAACAAGATCCAGCAGTATCTTGTCTCCCGCGGGCCACCACCACCAAGGCTCTTATGAAGATTCAAGCGCTATTTCTTACACGACGTAAACACGACGTAAACACGACTAAAACTTGACGTAAACACGACTTACCAAATTATCCGCAAATCCCACTACAATATCGACGCCTCCCTCTTGTGTTGTGGATTTAAGGAGTCATTTCCAAGTGGAGAGATGGGGTGGGGGAGATGGGGTGGGGGAGATGGGGTGGGGATGATGGGGTGGGAGAGATGGGGTGGGGGAGATGGGGTGGGGGAGAGGGGTGGGGGAGAGGGGTGGGAGACATGGGGTGGGAGAGATGGGGTGGGAACATAAGAACATAAGAAAATAAGGAGTCTGCAATAGGCCGGTTGGCCTGCGCATGGCAGCTCCTGTCGAGAGTTACTACCACTCTCTCTCATCCATGAATCTATCTAGCCTCCTTTTGAAACTTTCCAGAGCTCCCGCACTTACTACAAAGTTGCTAAGCTTGTTCCACTCGTCCACCACCCTATTTGTGAACCAGTTTCTTCCACCTCCCTCCTAAACCTAAACTTATCCAACTTGAATCCGTTGCTCCGAGTCCTATCCTGCTCGGATATTATAAGAACTTTATCTATATCCCCTTTATTGATTCCTTTCACCCACTTAAATACTTCTATCATATCTCCCCGCACTCTTCGTCTTTCTAGGGAATGCAAGTTAAGTTTCTTTAACCTATCCTGATATGGAAGGTTTCTAAGTCCCGGAATCATTTTTGTCATTCTTCGCTGCACTGACTCTAGTGAATTTATATCCAGTCTATAATAAGGGCACCAGAACTGAACCGCATAATCGAGGTGCGGCCTGACTAGCGCAAGATATAGTTGCAACAAGACCTCTGCACTCTTGTTACTTACACTTCTAGATATAAAACCCAATACTCTGTTTGCCTTATTTCGAACATTAACGCACTGTTTTCTAGGCCGTAGGTCTGGGCTTACAAGTACCCCTAGGTCTCTTTCACAAGGCGACTTCTCTAGGTTGATGTTGTTAAGGCTGTATACATTATAAGTATTTGTTCTTCCAATATTAAGTACGCTGCATTTGCTGGTGTTGAATTTCATTTGCCATTTTTCAGACCACCCCTGCAGTTTATTTAGATCCTCCTGTAATGCATTTGCATCCTGCCCTGAATTAATTTGCCGCCCTATTTTGGTGTCATCCGCAAACTTGCTTATGTCACTGCTGATCCCAGTATCTAGATCGTTAATGTAGATTATGAACAAGAGTGGGCCTAGTACTGACCCCTGGGGAACCCCACTGGTTACACGGCCCCACTCAGATTTAACACCATCTACGCTGACCCTCTGCGTTCTATTGGTGAGCCATGATTTTATCCAATTTAAAACTTTCCCCTCGATACCATGAGCCTTAATTTTTCTCAGAAGCCTCTGATGCGGTACTCTGTCAAATGCTTTGCTAAAGTCTAAGTAAATAACATAGTAATTTTCGTCATTATCTACTACCTCGAAGACTTTCCTAAAAAAACGTTAGCAGATTTGTTAGACAAGATTTTCCCTTTGTAAACCCATGTTGAGAGTCGTAGATTAATTTGCTTTTCTCTAGATGCGACCGGATGCTATCTGCTATAATTGATTCAAGAAATTTCCCCACTACTGACGTCAAACTGATCGGCCGGTAATTTGACGCTGATGCTGTCTCCCTTTTTGAATATGGGTACTACATTTGCCTGTTTCCACAAGTCTGGCACAACTCCAGTGTCTAATGATTTTGTAAATAAGATTACGAGGGGGTCCGCTAATCTGTTCCCTACACTCTTTCAAGACTCGAGGGAAAATTTCATCCGGCCCTGGGGATTTTGTTTTCTTTAGTTTATTTATCTTCTTAAGAACATCCTCTTTTCTGATAGTGATATTCTTTAATTTCTCTTATTCCTTTCCCTTAAATATCACTTCCACCTCTGGAATTTCATAGCAAATTTCTTCTGTGAAAACTGATAAGCAGTAGCTGTTCAATGCTTTGCTTATTTCTTCACTGCCATTTATCACTTCTCCCCTCCCTGACTTTAAAGGCCCAACTTTGTCCTTGACCTTTGTCCTATATACCTGGAAAAATCCCTTGGGATTCGCCTTGGATTCTCTTGCTATTTTGATTTCATAGTCTCTCTTTGCTTTCCTTACATTTTTCTTAACATTCCTAGATAGTTCATTATACCTATTTCTGAGCTGCTCCTCCCCTCCCTTTAATTTCTTATATATTCCTTTCTTTATTCCTATGTCATGTTTAAGTTTTCTGGTCATCCACCTTGGCTCATTCTTATTTGACCTAATTTTTATGTATGGTATATTTTGTTCTTGTGCTTGTGAATATATTATAGTCATGATCAATTGTTGTGTCATCTATGACCTCACCCCTTCCTACTGGGGACTGACGTGACTGTTCCCAGGTGACCTCACCTAGGTACCTTCTTAACCCCTGATAATCCGCCAACCGAAAATTTGGGACTCTGACCATATTGTCATTGTTTTTCGTTTCCCAATTTAGGGTGAACCTGATTTCTCTGTGATCACTGTTACCTAGTTCTTCCCCTACTGTGATATCTCTGATAATATTTTCTTTATTTGTTAATACTAGGTCTAATATATTGTCACCTCTAGTAGGTTCTGTAATTAGTTGTTTCAAAAAATTGTCCTGTACTGCGTCTAGGAAGTCTTCAGATTCATAGTCGCCTACAATGTTGTCCCAGTCAATATATCTGAAGTTGAAATCCCCCATAATGCATAGGTTGTTATATTTTGCTGCCCTACTCATGTCCTGCCATATGGGCTGAGCTTCTTCTTTGCCAAGACTTGGGGGCCTGTAAATCACTCCCATAATTAGTTTTTCTCTTCCTTCCGTGATTTCTACCCACACAGACTAGGTTCCTATTTCACCCTTTATTGAATTATTATTATTACAACATTTTAATGTATCCTTGACGAAGAGTGCGACCCCTCCCCCCTTCCTACCTTCCCTGTCTTTGTGAAAAAGGTTGTACCCTTCTATGTGGTACTCTGATAAAAAAATTTTGCTCCCCAGATTCTCTCCAAGTTTCGGTGATTGCTATGACGTCTACATTCTCGGTACATACAACCGCTCTCAGCAAGTCTATTTTATTTCTAACGCTCCTACTGTTTGTATAGTATACATTTAAACCTACCCTTCCCTGGTCCTGTTTTACCCCTTGTCCTGAGCAACTAATTTTATTTCCCAGGACCTGCTTATTGGGGAGTTGGGGTGGGAGAGTTGGGGTGGGAGAGATGAGGTGGGAGAGTTGGGGTGGGAGAGTTGGGGTGGGAGAGATGGGGTGGGAGAGATGGGGCGGGAGAGTTGGGTGGGAGAGATGGGGGTGGGAGAGTTTGGCTGGTTGGGGGAGAATAGCATTAAATTAATTTTCGACATTTTGTACCTAGTCAACATTAGACTCTTATAACACCGGACTCTTTAAAGCACCGGGCTCTTTTAAAGCACCGGACTCTTTAAAGCGCCGGACTCTTTTAAAGCACCGGACTCTTTTAAAGCACCGGACTCTCGCAACAATAAAATCCCTTAAACAAATGGTTTGGCGTTAGGTGGTGCCAAAGGGGCCACAAGGTATATATATAGCCTAGAGACAGACAGACAGACAGACAGACAGATACAAAGCTACAGGTTATGTATGTTATGTGTGTGTGGGCGGTTTAAATGTCACCGGCAATCAGAGTTATGTGTATGACATTTGTATGACACAAGCCGTCTCTGACTCTGTGTTTTCTCTGCTATCACCTCACCTCACCTCACCTCACCTCACCATAGTTGTCTAAGTTACATCAGGTTCAACACACTGACGGCACATAAACTAATATTAAATAACAAAAATAAAAGGAATAACTCGATAAAGGGGCTTCACGGTTCACAGGATTCGGATTGGTTCAGATGACAGTTCGAGACGGTTCAGATACCACCTGAAGGGGTAAAAAAACAAGAGTGTTTTATCTCGTGGTTAGAGGTGTTCTTTTTTTTTTTTTAACCTTGAAGACCAAACATGTGAACACCAGTTATTCAATACGATATTCAAGGATCAGTTTACTACACCTCACCAACAATGTAAATAATCTCACTCTGAAGAGGATAATAAAGGTGTATATATTTAAAAGGTATTGAAGAAAATAGTTAATGCAATTTACACACCTCGGGATTATTTAACCGGGAATATTAACTAACCTAACCTAACCTAACTTACTCTAACCTGAGATAGCGTAACTTAACACGCCCCTCGAACGTACAGAAAAAAAAATGGGGATATACTGTACATTATGCTATAGAATACATGCTCTCCTCCGTCCATCAGAAGAGAAATGGTTTTGACAAAATATTTACAGTTCTGTTTAGAGAATTGAAACCTGTATTATAAACACATTTTAAATATACTGTAGGTACACGATGGAGGGAGGGGGGGGGGGATACTGACGGGAGGTTAAATTGATCATAACATTGATGGTAGCGTTAGCCGTCAAGATTTAGATTGCCCCCCCCCCCCCCCCCGAAGGAGCTAGTTTATTGGGCACTCCCCTTACATCCTGTGCAAGGTGAAGCGCAGCAGCGTTTACAGCGCACATCTGGGAGGCATGTGTAGTTCATGCTTGCCTTCCTCCCTCCTGTAACAAAACACAAGCAGGATGCGCCTCTAAATGTCAACAGCAATCAGTGTTATTGTGTTTGACATTTGTTATAAACCAACATAAGACCTGAGGGTGGACACTATTAAACAATCCTCCAGTTTATGACGCCAACGGAGGTCAATCCACATAAACCTCGAGAGTATATCCTGGTATATCACGGTCTCTATCTCCCACTGACGCCAACGTTAACCTGGACTGTGAACGTCAACAATAAAAGCAACATCCAGAACCGACGTTTAATCCTGGAGTAAATGAATCTCTCTCTCTCTAACCAAAGCCGACGTCGTAAACCAAAGTAAAATAATACGTCTCTCTCTCTCTCTCTCTCTCTCGCGGAGGAGAGCTAAAATTAGAACCAGCACTGCGTCTGTTACAACACGTGCTCCTTCAGTCAAGTGTTGGAGCTGAAACAGAGTGAAGGACGACACTACGACATCATCCACTTGATGTTTACTGTGTAGGATCACCATTAGCCACCTCGGGTTATTTCACCTTAAGATTAACCACCTTTACACTAATCTAATCTAACCTAACCTAACCTAACCTAACCACCTTTACACTAACTTAACTTAATCTAACCTAACTTAATCTAACCTAACTTAATATAATTTAACCTAACCTAAACCCTCCCAAGTAGCGCTAAGTATGTTTTAATCAACAGATGAAATAAGCTGGGAGGGGGGGGGGGAGGGGGGGATAATCTTCCTGTGAATTAAATATAAATGAAAAATAATTCGGTGTAACAAGAAGCATTAAGCTCTCTGTTTCTAGTCACATTTCATTATTATTTCGACAAATTTCCTTCTTTTTCGACAAATTTTCTTCTTTTTCGACAATTGTCCTTCTTTTTCGACAAATTTCCTTCGTTTCGACAATTTTCCTTCTTTTTCGACGCACCTCCTATGTTTTCTTTACGATGCTTGACACGTTCCGTCTCCCCCCCCCCCCCCTCCTCCTCCTGCCACTTTATCACTCTCATCACCCTTGTGTCTCATTCACTACGAGTGGGAACACCTCTCCTTCCCTCTCACTCTTCCTCCCTCTCACTCTCAACTGCCCTTCTCTCTTGTCTCTTACCTCCTCTTCTCTCATCGCCCTTTATCTCTCATCATATCTTTCGTCTATTCCACCTTTCTCATTCTTCTCTCTCGCTTCATATTTCCTCTTCTCCATCTACCATCTTCCTTTCTCTTGTTCTCTTTTCTTTACTTTCCTCTCTCATCTATCTTCCTCTTTTCTTCTTTTGCCTTTCCTCCTCCTATTTCTCTAATTATCCTGTTTCCTCATATTCTCCTTTTCTCTCCATTACCTTCTGCTCCGCTTCCTCTTCCTCCTCTTTCCTCCCTTTCTTATGTTCGTTATGTATGTATCACAAAGCCTTAATCTTAACTGTCCATTTATCCATCACAGTGTCTCCTTCCATCTTTATCAATTATCTAAGTTCCCATCTTTATCAATTATCTAAGTCTCCCATCTTTATCAATTATCACCTCCTTCCATCTTTATCAATTATCTAAGTCTCCCATCTTTATCAATTATCTAAGTTCCCATCTTTATCAATTATCTCCTTCCATCTTTATCAATTATCTAAGTTTCCCATCTTTATCAATTATCTCCTCCTTCCATCTTTATCGATTATTTCCTTCTACCTCAATCGTTATTAATTACCTTCTCTTCCTACCACCTTTATCAATTTTCCACCACCATTATCAATAATTATCTTTTATCAACAATTCTCTATCTTCTATATATCGTGTCCGTCTCTTTACATTATATTTGATTTATTTAACAATACTTCGTCTCCTATCTTTATCCCTTATCGGTATTTTTATTATCCATTCATTTTCTGTATTTATTAATGAATTTATTATTTCCATTATTCTAATATTTAATTTATCATTATTTAGTCTCTCTCTCTCTCTCTCTCTCTCTCTCTCTCTCTCTCTCTCTCTCTCTCTCTCTCTCTCTCATAATTTTCTTTGTCTGCCTTGTATTCCTCTCTCTCTCTCTCTCTCTCTCTCTCTCTCTCTCTCTCTCTCTCTCTCTCTCTCTCTCTCTCTCTCTCTTCATCATCACCCCCCTCTCTCTCTCCATCATCATCTCTCTCTCACTTCATCATCACCCCCCTCTCTCTCACTTCATCATCACCTCCCTCTCACTTCATCATCACCATCATCACCCCCTCTCTCTCTCACATCATCATCACCCCCTCTCTCTCTCACATCATCATCACCTCCCTATTCTCTCACATCATCATCACCCCCTCTCTCTCTCACTTCATCATCATCATCATCATCTCTCTCTCACTTCATCATCACCCCCTCTCTCTCTCACTTCATCATCACCCCCTCTCTCTCTCACATCATCATCACCTCCCTCTCACTTCATCATCACCATCATCATCATCATCTCTCTCTCACTTCATCATCACCCCCTCTCTCTCTCACATCATCATCACCTCCCTCTTATTCTTCATCATCACCCGGTTTAGGTATCCCCAGTGTTTTATAGGCTCTCACCTCCTCATATATTACACCCTTGGTCACCACCTTCTTCTCTCCTCCCTCCGTCTTCCTCCTCCCTCCGTCTTCCTCCTCCTCCTGTCCTTCCTCCGTCTTCCTATTCTCTTCCTTCCAACTCTTTTCCGTCCTTTCCTCTCCCCTCCCTCCTACCGTCTTCCTCCTCCTCCTCCTCCTCTCCTTCCTCCGTCTTCCTACTCTCTTCCTCCCTACTCTCCTACATCTTCTTTTTCTCCTACTTTCCACTCTTCTCCGTTCTTTCCTCCTTCCAACCCCCCGTCTCCCCCCTACTGTAGACTTTCGTAATAACCTTACTTTACAAACTTTTCATCTTACTATTTTTTTCTAATTATCAGGCGATAACCTAACTACTTTTTTATTTTACAGCCCTTTAAACTTACTACTTTTTAAACCATAATGTTTCAACTTTTGTTTTTTACTTTACAAAATACGATCTTATTTTTACTCTTATTTTGAGAACATGAAGTGTTTATATGAGGTTCCTTCCTACTCTTCTTCCCCTCTCCTCCTTTTCTCTTTTATTCCCTCCTTTTCCATCTTCCTCCTCCTCCTCCCTTCCCATCCCATTCCGTCCTTCTTTCCCTACCCTTCCCTCCCATCCAATCTTCCTCCCTTACCCCCTTACCCCCTGCTGTCTGTTAGCATGTGACAGTCAGCCATATCGAGTGTGTTATCAGCAGGAGGGTAGACAGGAGTCAGTAAGATGCCACGACTGATATTGCTGAGTCAACAAACAAGGAGGAGGGCAACACTAACGACTCCACAATACCGCCTCCTCTGTCCGCGACCCTGTACAGTTACGGCCAAAATTCCTTGCACATTTTCGGCAATTTCTGTGGTAGGAATATTAAAATGAAATTACATACTATAATACGAGGAAATATCTGAGTAAATAAACGATAAAATCACAGTCCTCCGTTACCTTCATGACCCTCAAGTAGATGATGCCAGACACTGACAAAATGTTCAGGGAATTCCTGTTCACAACTGCACATTTTGATCATATAAACCTCCTCATCTGGTTGTCGAATATATAACATAACTTGACAGAGCATAACACACTAGGTGTCTGACTACCATGCTGTGAGCCCATACCGTTTTGGGTGCTCCCTCCGAGTGCTCGAGTTGCCTGCCGTAGTGAGTCACTTGTCGACTCACCCTCCTCCCTCGCCTCAACTACTTTCCATTTACCAGCAAACTCCCACCAAGGCAACAGTGTAAGGATTGACGATCAATTTATGACTAATGTGAAAACGACAGCTTCGATTAAAAAAGGAATGAAATGGTGCTGAAACAGTGAAGTGATCGGCGGCCACACTATATTATCACGGTGAGTGGTGTGTGTTTGTAATGTTTAATGCACACCGAGAGGGAAGTACTACAACCACGTGTTATCCTTCACAACACCACCAGAGAGGGAAGTACTACAACCACGTGTTATCCTCCACAACACCACCAGGGAGGGAAGTACTACAACCACGTGTTATCCTCCACAACACCACCAGGGAGGGAAGTACTACAACCACGTGTTATCCTTCACAACACCACCAGAGAGGGAAGTACTACAACCACGTGTTATCCTCCACAACACCACCAGGGAGGGAAGTACTACAACCACGTGTTATCCTCCACAACACCACCAGGGAGGGAAGTACTACAACCACGTGTTATCCTCCACAACACCACCAGAGAGGGAAGTACTACAACCACGTGTTATCCTCCACAACACCACCAGAGAGGGAAGTACTACAACCACGTGTTATCCTTCACAACACCACCAGAGAGGGAAGTACTACAACCACGTGTTATCCTCCACAACACCACCAGGGAGGGAAGTACTACAACCACGTGTTATCCTCCACAACACCACCAGGGAGGGAAGTACTACAACCACGTGTTATCCTCCACAACACCACCAGGGAGGGAAGTACTACAACCACGTGTTATCCTTCACAACACCACCAGAGAGGGAAGTACTACAATCACGTGTTATCCTCCACAACACCACCAGGGAGGGAAGTACTACAACCACGTGTTATCCTTCACAACACCACCAGAGAGGGAAGTACTACAACCACGTGTTATCCTTCACAACACCACCAGAGAGGGAAGTACTACAACCACGTGTTATCCTCCACAACACCACCAGGGAGGGAAGTACTACAACCACGTGTTATCCTCCACAACACCACCAGGGAGGGAAGTACTACAACCACGTGTTATCCTCCACAACACCACCAGGGAGGGAAGTACTACAACCACGTGTTATCCTTCACAACACCACCAGAGAGGGAAGTACTACAATCACGTGTTATCCTCCACAACACCACCAGGGAGGGAAGTACTACAACCACGTGTTATCCTTCACAACACCACCAGAGAGGGAAGTACTACAACCACGTGTTATCCTTCACAACACCACCAGAGAGGGAAGTACTACAACCACGTGTTATCCTCCACAACACCACCAGAGAGGGAAGTACTACAACCACGTGTTATCCTCCACAACACCAAATTATCAGTGATTCATAGATAACTCCAAGTCTCTTTCTTGTATTGGAAGGTTCTGTTAAACGCTCCAGTCTCTGGTGCCATTTAACCTGATACGGTAAGTCACCTTTGTCCACTGTGCAGTATATTTTAACCCTCCCGGTGCTGTGCTTTTCAATAAACATATTATTATTATTATTATCTTCATTATTATTATTATTATTATTATTATTATTATTATTATTATATATATTTTTTTTTTTATTATTATACACAAAATGCTTTACAATAAGTAACAAACAAACGCGCGCACACACAAACGCATACACACAAAAAATATCAAACACCATAAAAAAAACACACACACACACACACACCAAATCGCTGAGGCCATAAAATATCAATAACCGTAACTCAGACAACACAAAGACGACCTTACAAAAACTGAACACCTGAGAATACATAAAACTGTAACTTACTCACACGAGGGACAGGGCGCTGTAAAACACACGAGGGAATACATAAAACTGTAACTTACTCTTGTCAAACATTGCATATATTTTTTTTTATTTACACATGTGAAGTAAAAATACAAAAACTTAAGCTGTAACATCCATCTGTATTGTAATGGAATGTTGAACTAAAGAGCAATTTGACGTCAAGTGTTAAAAAAATACAGGTTTGTTGGATGTTACATATACTGTAGTGGGTAATAAAGATTACTAATGAAGTTGTAAAAGACAACTGTGCTGTAACGTAATACAGAACTGAGGCTTAATTTTGTGTCAATGTTACAAAAATACAAGAACGGGTTAAGCTATAACTTGTTCAATATTACAACCAAACTGTAATTCATGTAACGGGAGAAAACATTAAAAAAGTAAATATTCAACATCTGATGCAAAACAAAAATACTAACGCAACATTACATCTGACGTAATGTTGAGCCGAAACGTAATTTGAGTCAATGATTAAAAGAAAAAATGAACGGAACGAGTCGCAACTCTTGTTAGATATTAAAACCAAACAAAAAAATTATGTATTTTACAAACGGGGGTAAAATTAGCAGTCCCCGAACACACACACACGCGACACAGACACGCACGACATCCACACACATCCACACACGCACACACGACATCCACACATAGACACGCACGACATCCACACACAGACACACGCACACACGACATCCACACACACACTTCATTGACCTCACCAAGGCATTTAACTTAGTCAACCACAAATTAATAAAAAAGCTACTGACCTCGGGTTACAGACTACCTTAGTGACCGACGCCAAGCCGTACGCTTCCGAGGGGCTGTCTCCACCTTTCAGTCACTCACCCAGGGAACTAAGGGACGGCTCTGCTTCCTCATGCTTATCAATGGTGCCTTGAGATAAACTCCCGCCCGCTGGAAATATGTCGACGACTCCACCATTGTGATCAGCGTCAACAACTCGGCTCCCGATCTAAACCGTCCTCCAAAATATATTGAATAGTCTCCAAAATTGGGCCAACAACAACCACGTCACCATCAACTATACCAAGACCATGGTTATGCTTATCAAACTCTCCTCCGACCTTGTCCCACCTCCCTTCATTAGTTTGGGCCCCAACACACTCCAGGTTGTGAACTCCACCAAGCTCCTCGGAGTCACTATAGATCACATAGCCAAATTAGAAAGCACATGTCAGAGCAGTTGTCAAATCCTACGCATCCAGCCCATGCGACCACATAATGATCGCTATAAGAACAGGCCGATCCACAGTATGGTAAAAATTATCAGCAACTCGTAGTTAACCAGTGAGTTCACACCCTGCCAATCTAACTTTGGTTGAATGACCTTCTCCTTCCCTTGTTATTATATGACATTTTGTACCACTTACGTTACTTGTATAATATACGTCAAACAAGTGACCCATTCCCCAATGATGCAACTTTCATCATCTCTGCTGACTGTACTCGTGTACCTTCATTTTTTTGGCTGCTATGTTCATTCAATAAACCGTTAATTATTATTATTATTATTATTATTATTATTACACACACACACACACACACACACACACACACACAACTAGACTCGGGGCAATAAAACACGAAAGTCCACTTACGAAATATTTCCCCCAAACAACATTTCGCGCCAATGATACAGAAACACAAGTGGGGGTAAAACATGGTATACATCTCGCTGAACATTACGGCGAAAAACAGCAGCTGCAAAAAACACTAAAATCATAATCGTATCACCACTTATAGGACGGACGCGCACCCCCCCCCCCCCCTTACACCACCCAAGTCAAATTATTTTAGTGTTGTATCCAAAAAGAACATTGAGTTAATAAATATCCATAAATAGCCCAAATCTGGTCACTTTTTCCCCCGGCTAAAACAACACTAAAATGATATTAGGTTCAGGTACACGGGACTCTCAATTATTTCATTTACCAACACGGAACAGATTTTTACACAGTCGTATTAAAGTGAATTTGGAAAGGACGGACGGACAGATGGACACACACACAATGACAGACAGCCAGAATATGGGGAGGACAGACAGACAGAAATTGGGAATGAAAAATAGTCAGGCAGATAGACAGAATTTGGGAAAGACAGACAGATACACAGTAAGAAAGACAGAAATTAGATAGACAGGCAGACAGACACCAACTGGTAAGGAAAGAGAGAGACAAAAATTGGTAAGGAATGACAGACACAAAAATTGGTAAGGAATGAGACACAAAAATTGGTAAGGAATGACAGACAGAGAATGGGATAGAGAGACAGACAGTGACAGATGGACACAGCAATATACCATCCTGCCGGACAATGATGTTCGCACAAAGGTCTTAACCCCGGGGTCATGTTTAAATTGGTCGACACGAAATATTCCTTTAGTGTAAACCTTTGACCCCTAACTGCTAGTGACGTCACGGTTCATCGATATTTTTTTTTTTAGCTGCAGAGTTTACATAGATGCGAAGTTTATTGGGATTATAAATATATTGTAAGTTTACTTGAACATTAAGGTATTTGCTCCAGTTTACAAAGACACTAACTCTACTCAGACCATAGAGCCTTTGGGCCAGAGTTTACACGGACGATTAGTTCATTCTAGAGTTTACACAGATACTAAGTTTACACAGACGGTAAGTTTATCCTTGAATTTACAGACACTAAGTTTATTTCTTTAACAGTCTTAGTTTAAACAGAGACAAAGTTGACAGAGACACTAAGTTTAGAGAGCCACAGAAGTTCACAAAGGCACAAGTTCAGCCAGGCCAGCATAACAGACCACCAAGTTAGACTAAATAACCCAGGTAGCAACATACAGTATAGTGTTACTCGGGGTTGAGCTGTGTCGAACACGGCAGACCTCGAGTGCGGTCAGGCTCGACACAACTCACCTGGCGATTATTTCACCTGATGATTAAATTACCTATCCTAACCTAGCATATCCTAACGTTACTCAACCCAAGATAATCTACATTAATTTAACCTAACGTCAACCTACCCGAACCTAACTTAATCTAACCTAACCTAACCTAACCTAGCATATCCTAACGTTACTCAACCCAAGATAATCTATATTAATTTAACCTAACGTCAACCTACCCGAACCTAACCTATTCTAACCTAACCTAACCTAGCATATCCTAACGTTACTCAACCCAAGATAATCTATATTAATTTAACCTAACGTCAACCTACCCGAACCTAACCTAATCTAACTTAACCTAACATCACTTAAACGAGTCTACCTCCCAGGTTGTACAGATGCTTCAAGTTTATAAGGGATTTATTCGTCCTAACATGGAGTACTGCTCTCATATCTGGGGTGGCTCTTCTTCTGTCCAACTGTTAGAGAGGGTGGAATGAATCAAAGGCATTTCGTGTTATTAACTCTCCTCCTTTAGTTGATAATCTGTCTTCCCTTTCTCTTCGCCGCAATGTTGCTTCACTCTCTCTCTCTTTTACAGGTACTTTCGCGGACAATGTTCAGTGGATTTGGCATCTTGTGTACCACCACTGTTTCTGCGCGGATGTCGGGCTACTAACCCGTTATAGTAGCTCCTTTCCTCACACAGCCAAACAGTGGAATTATTTGCCTTCTTCTGTGTTTCCATCCTCTTACAATTCAAAAAGCTGGTTTTCCGGAATTTTCGTGATGTAGGTTAACATTTCTTTTCCTCAATTTTTTCTTCTCCCCCCATGTTGCGGGTGACCCATGCCCAGGTGGGATATACCCCAATAAAAAGGTAACATTAGGGTTATTAATCATCAGGCGAAATAAGCGAGGAAGTCTACTGTAATATTCAGGTAATATAAATAAAGAAACCAACTGATGCCGATGCCAAATATAATTAATTGTTGTTGAAGGCTCTCAGGTACAGTAGGAAAATCTTTTACGAGTATTATATAAGAAAAGAGTGAACAAATATCCACGAAAAAGTATGGATGCTGTGGTATTACATAAACTTATGAAATTCTAAAATAAATAAAGCGGTACGTCCTTTTTAACCCATAATCTTAAAACATAAAACACCAAAAGGAACCGGAAGGTATTTGTATTTCCTAATCGTTCTGAACGATTAGGATTTGCATATGAGAGAGAGAGAGAGAGAGAGAGAGAGAGAGAGAGAGAGAGAGAGAGAGAGAGAGAGAGAGAGAGAGAGAGAGTATATACTCAAAACTCACTAAACAAACCGGAAAAAATAAAATAAATAACAAACGGATAAGACCCCTCTAAGTCGGAGACTCCCATTAGTAGGAGGAGGCTACAGCTTAAAGAAGGTCAAAACAAGAAAAATCGGGTATGGACAGTGGACACGTTCCTGGTTGGCAGGAAGAGACAGCAAGAGTGTTTACCATAATCTAGCACAAGAAGTCGGTCTGGAACACCTCCAATCATTCTATGATTGTCAAAGCATGAGCAAGGCCACGTTTCAGGAATTAGTACGCCTAGTGATGCCACTCACAGCCAAGAAATCATATTTAGATAATGTCAGTTGAAGATCAGATTCCCGCGTCGCCGAATCGTCGTCTCAAATGTCGCCTGGTCGTGATTTCTATTTTAACAATACTTTCATAATTTTAGTTTGTATTTCATACATGTAATATAGAAAAGAAGATTCAAACTAACACGTTTCAGGCATAAACGTGAATAATTTGTGGTGGATATTTTCTGAAATAATACTTTAGAATTCTAAAGATCAATACGGGCGACGGAGATTCGTCTGAATTGGCAACTTTCGAACGATGAGAATCTTTGACTAGTCAGAGCACCAACTGTCGCTGCGGCGACTGGGTGTTTGTCTGTTCTGACAGTCGAAGTTGCTGGAATTGTTAATTTCTAGCCGATACTTGACAAGTGTGACTGCGCCTTAGGTGTAGGCAGCCTCTACCGTCCTTCACCTCAAGATTCATCAGCTAAAATAAAGGTAACCGCAGTGTAAATGTGTAGGCTACTTTAAATCTGCTTTTGGAACGGATGGTTTAAAACATCTTCACGATGAAACACTACGTAGTAACCAATGCAGCTATCAAACAGGGAGGTACTACCGCTTGGCAAGATATTGGAAGCATAATGTGTTGTCTAATGGTAGACCCTGCTGCCATATGGCATCACGAAAATTGTGACCAAGTCCCAGGTTGCTGATCTGACTTTCTGCCTCTTTTACACACAATTGCAGGTCTCAATTGTTTCCTTTGACAACACAACAACATATCGTGTCTCACTCTTTACCTGTTTTTCTCATTTTTGTATTTATCTATGTTTTGTTTTTTCTGGCCCCCAGGCCCCGCTATGGGTCGGTGACCAGTGCCGGGTCGGTAAATCCCCGTAAAAAATGTACACTTAAAATACAACACAGTAACTTCATATACGGTCTTGTTTACAATGGTTAGAATAATGTGAACACCTTGCAATGTTATATACATACTACCTTACCTAACAATACCAAGCAGAAATTCTGAATGCTCGTAAGTTTAAATAATTCCCTTGTAAATGAAGATATAAGAACGCACTAACTGGATAACTTAATACAACCCTACACCGTATATGTTCACTTGTAACAGTCAGTAGGGCAGTTACCGTAGAGAAATAATGTGTGTGTGTGTGTGTGTGTGTGTGTTTATTTCTTTACTGGGGTTCATTGGCTGGTGGGATCACTTTTTGTGTTAAACATTTAAATTTTAATTTTCCATAATTATATCTAAAAGAGTCAACGGGGAGTAGAGAAAATAGTTAGATTAATAGATACAGGGATTATCCCACCCAGACAAAGGTCACAGACCCACATCAGGGCCCGGGAGGAGAAATAATAAAAACAAAATTGAACCAAAAATAAATATTGAAATGGAAAAAAAAAGGAAAAAGTGAGAAACGATATATATGTTGTGTTGTCCAGGAAAGAGAAACAATTGAGACCCTGCAATTGTGTGTAAATGAGGCAGAAAGTCAGATCAGCAACCTGGGACTTGGTCACAATTTTCGTGATGCCATATGGCAGCAGGGTCTACCATTAGACAACACATTATGCTTCCAATATCTTCCCAGGCGGTAGTACCTCCCTGTTTGGTAGCTGCCTAAGAACAGATACATAACATAGGTGATATATAGCTGAAGATAGATAGATAGATTGTTAAATATAGATAGATAGATAGATAGATAGATAGATAGACAGATACTGTAGTAGGACATATAGACAGACAGGTGGAGGGAAGGGTGAGATATACAGGTGTGTTATAAGGCAGAGGGAAACAAATAGAAAGAAATCTACAGCTATCAGAAACAATTTCCCCAAATTTAAACTGATTTTGTCTACAATGCGGAGTGTGGGAGCCATGGGCGAGTGGATAGTAGTGGTGGGAGGGAGCCATGGGCGAGTGGATAGTGGTGGTGGGTGGGAGCCATGGGCGAGTGGATAGTGGAGATGGGAGGGAGCCATGGGCGAGTGGATAGTGGTGGTGGGTGGGAGCCATGGGCGAGTGTATAGTGGTGGTGGGTGGGAGCCATGGGCGAGTGGATAGTGGAGGTGGGAGGGAGCCATGGGCGAGTGGAGAGTGGTGGTGGGTGGGAGCAATGGGCGAGTGTATAGTGGTGGTGGGTGGGAGCCATGGGCGAGTGGATAGTGGTGGTGGGAGGGAGCCATGGGCGAGTGTATAGTGGTGGTGGGTGGGAGCAATGGGCGAGTGGATAGTGGTGGTGGGTGGGAGCCATGGGCGAGTGGATAGTGGAGGTGGGAGGGAGCCATGGGCGAGTGGATAGTGGTGGTGGGTGGGAGCCATGGGCGAGTGGATAGTGGTGGTGGGTGGGAGCCATGGGCGAGTGGATAGTGGAGGTGGGAGGGAGCCATGGGCGAGTGGATAGTGGTGGTGGGTGGGAGCCATGGGCGAGTGGATAGTGGAGGTGGGAGGAAGCCATGGGCGAGTGGATAGTAGTGGTGGGAAGGAGCCCTGGCCGAGTGGATAGTGGTGGTGGGTGGGAGCCATGGGCGAGTGGACAGTAGTGGTGGGAAGGAGCCCTGGCCGAGTGGATAGTGGTGGTGGGTGGGAGCCCTGGCCGAGTGGATAGTGGAGGTGGGAGGGAGCCGTGGCCGAGTGGATAGTGGTGGTGGGTGGGAGCCCTGGCCGAGTGGATAGTGGTGGTAGGTGGGAGCCCTGGCCGAGTGGATAGTGGTGGTGGGTGGGAGCCTTGGCCGAGTGGATAGTGGAGGTGGGAGGGAGCCGTGGCCGAGTGGATAGTGGTGGTGGGTGGGAACCCTGGGCGTGTGTGGGAGCCATGGGCGAGTGGATAGTGGTGGTGGGTGGGAGCCCTGGCCGAGTGGATAGTGGAGGTGGGTGGGAGCCCTGGCCGAGTGGATAGTGGAGGTGGGTGGGAGCCGTGGCCGAGTGGATAGTGAAGGTGGGTGGGAGCCCTCGCCGAGTGGATAGTGGAGGTGGGTGGGAACCCTGGGCGTGTGTGGGAGCCGTGCCTGAGTGGATAGTGGTGGTGGGTAGGAGCCGTGGCCGAGTGGATAGTGGTGGTGGGAGGGAGCCGTGGCCGAGTGGATAGTGGTGGTGAGAGGGAGCCGTGGCCGAGTGGATAGTGGTGGTGGGAGGGAGCCGTGGCCGAGTGGACATTGGTGGTAGGAGAGGACGGCTGGTCGACACAGGGGTCAATAATTCACGAGGGCATGAAACCCTGCCAGTGCCACCAATTTTCCTACTGCTCTGGCCGTGCTGAGTGCCTTTACTGCCAGTGCCAGGATCAACAAGTGCCAGGATCAACCAGTGCCAAGGTCTACCAGTGCCAAGGTCAAGCAGTGCCAGGGTCAACCGGTGCCAGGGTCAACCGGTGTCAAGGTCAACCGGTGCCAGGGTCAACCGGTGTCAAGGTCAACCGGTGTCAGGGTCTACCAGTGTCAGGGTCTACCAGTGCCAAGGTTTACCAGTGCGATGATCAACCAGTGCCAGGATCAACCAGTGCCAAGGTCTACCAGGGCAGGTTCTACCAGTGCCAAGGTCTACCAGTACCAACCAGTGCCAAGGTCTACCAGGGTCAGCTTCTACCAGTGACAAGGTCTACCAGTGCCAAGGTCTACCAGCGTCACGGTCTACCAGTGCCAACCAGTGTTAGGGTCTACCAGTGTCAGGGTCAACCAGTGTCAGGGTCAACCAGTGTCAGGGTCTACCAGTGTCAGGGTCAACCAGTGTCAGGATCTACCAGTGTCAGGGTCAACCAGTGCCAGGGTCAACCAGTGCCAGGCTCCAACACTACAAGAATCTACCGGTTCCAGGGTCAACCAGTGCCAGGGTCAACCAGTGCCAGGGTCAACCAGTGTTAGGGTCTACCAGTGTCAGGGTCAACCAGTGTCAGGGTCAACCAGTGTCAGGGTCTACCAGTGTCAGGGTCAACCAGTGTCAGGATCTACCAGTGTCAGGGTCAACCAGTGCCAGGGTCAACCAGTGCCAGGCTCCAACACTACAAGAATCTACCGGTTCCAGGGTCAACCAGTGCCAGGGTCAACCAGTGCCAGGGTCAACCAGTGTTAGGGTCTACCAGTGCCAGGGTCAACCAGTGCCGGGGGTCTATCAAGGTCTACTAGCCTAACCTAACCAACTCTAACGTACACACACACACCCAAAAGCAAACACAGACACACACACACACACAAAGCAAACAAACACACACACACACAAAACGTACTCACACACGATACAGCTCATCGTCCAAGTCGTCAGTCGCATACTAACCTGCGGGAGAGAAAAGAGCATGTTAGTACAGACCACAGCTTCCTCTGTTAAGCTAGAGAGAGAGAGAGAGAGAGAGAGAGAGAGAGAGAGAGAGAGAGAGAGAGAGAGAGAGAGAGATTAACTAAATAAATGACAAAAAGACAAAACACGTTAATAAACAAGTTAATTTATATAAACAAGTATTCCCATTACTTTATGGCCCAAATTAACAATAAATAATGACCAGCGTGTCTCTGTTTAACCTGCCTGGTGAATACCTGGCCATTACCTGTGAAAATATGGATAGTGTATGAGGCAGTGTTGATAATGTTACAATTAATGTAAACAACTTGGTATATGAGGCAGGTGTTGATAGATAATTAATATAAACAACTTGGTATATGAGGCAGGTGTTGATAGATAATTAATGTAAACAACCTGGTATATGAGGCAGGTGTTGATAGATAATTAATGTAAACAACCTGGTATATGAGGCAGGTGTTGATAGATAATTAATGTAAACAACCTGGTATATGAGGCAGGTGTTGATAGATATAATTAATGTACACAACCTGGTATATGAGGCAGGTGTTGATAGATAATTAATGTAAACAACTTGGTATATGTGGCAGGTGTTGATAGATAATTAATGTAAACAACTTGGTATATGAGGCAGGTGTTGATAGATAATTAATGTAAACAACTTGGTATATGTGGCAGGTGTTGATAGATAATTAATGTAAACAACCTGGTATATGAGGCAGGTGTTGATAGATAATTAATGTAAACAACCTGGTATATGAGGCAGGTGTTAAAAATAGCAAAGTAAACAAGACTATTGCATAAGGCAGGTATTACTGGCGTCTTGTTCCCCCACACCACCACAATCACCACTACTATCACCACCACACTACCATTAACATCCTAATGGTACCACGTGACGACTGTATCCTGTGATAAAGGTGAAACTGTAACCATCAACTGTGTCCCGTGACGGAGGTGATATTGACAATTTATTTAGCCAGGAAATACAGTGAATTATAACAACAATACTGACATGGCTGTATCCTCGTTAACAGAGCCGTGTTATGGCGGCTTGTGATGGTAGCGGTGTTATGGCGGCTTGTGATGGTAGCGGTGTTATGGCGGCTTGTGATGGTAGCGGTGTTATGGCGGCTTGTGATGGTAGCGGTGTTATGGCGGCTTGTGATGGTAGCGGTGTTATGGCGGCTTGTGATGGTAGCGGTGTTATGGCGGCTTGTGATGGTAGCGGTGTTATGGCGGCTTGTTATGGTAGCGGTGTTATGGCGGCTTGTGATGGTAGCGGTGTTATGGCGGCTTGTGATGGTAGCGGTGTTATGGCGGCTTGTGGTGGCAGCGGTGTTATGGCGGCTTGTGATGGTAGCGGTGTTATGGCGGCTTGTGATGGTAGCGGTGTTATGGCGGCTTGTGATGGTAGCGGTGTTATGGCGGCTTGTGATGGTAGCGGTGTTATGGCGGCTTGTGATGGTAGCGGTGTTATGGCGGCTTGTTATGGTAGCGGTGTTATGGCGGCTTGTGGTGGTAGCGGTGTTATGGCGGCTTGTGGTGGTAGCGGTGTTATGGCGGCTTGTGATGGTAGCGGTGTTATGGCGGCTTGTGATGGTAGCGGTGTTATGGCGGCTTGTTATGGTAGCGGTGTTATGGCGGCTTGTGATGGTAGCGGTGTTATGGCGGCTTGTGATGGTAGCGGTGTTATGGCGGCTTGTGATGGTAGCGGTGTTATGGCGGCTTGTGATGGTAACTTTTTTCAGGAATAAATTACCAAAATAATGAGAATATCAATATTTTTTCCCATAATAAAAGATATACTTACATTTACTTTTAAAACACCAAGTTGACCAACTCATCAAGCCTGACCTAACCTATCTTAAGTAAAGCTAGGTAACTAATTTACATAAGGTTTGATGAACTTATGATATCAAATGATTCCTTAATGATAGCTACAATTACGACGGAGGTTCTTAAAAAAATATATACATATAATTATTCTTATATTATAAAAAAAAGAACGTGTTTATTATCCTATCAATACAGACAGAATGAAAACGAGGTATTTTTCGGTACAAAATTCGCTGGTGAAAACAATTATATATTCACGGGAGGAGGGGTAGGGGGGAGGGGTAAAGGGGGGGTAGGAGGCGTGTACCACCGAGCCTCGCCACACGCCCTCAATTCCCCCTCCCGCGATAACTCTTACCAATGGTCTCTTCAATGTCTCCTGTTTTTATATACTGTATATATACCGGGATATATTTTTCCATCATATTTTTTTAATCCTATGAATTTTTTTTCTCCGCTATGATGGCCGCAGTCAGCCACAAACACAGATGTGTCTATTCATTCACTGTTATTCATTCTCTCTTTTTCTCTCTCTCTAGGGTTCTCTTCATTAATTCTCTCTCTCTCGCTCTATTCACTGTCATTCATCCTCGCTCTAACTGTTGTGAAAGAAGTACTCAGCTGTGGTACCCCCCCCCCCCACCCCTCACAAGACTCATAAATAGTCATCTGGCCCATTTCTTATCACCCCGCACCTTCCATCGTCAGCCCACATCTCTCATCACCAGCCCACACCACCCATCACCAGCCCACATCTATTCTTGGCTAAATATTCCACCCCTACACACACCTCACACCTGCCATAGAGATACAGAAATAAACATAGAAATCCAATTATTCGAGTCATCTAAATAATAATGTTTAGATAGATTAAGGCAGGTGTGTCTAATCTTCAGGTGGTCTATATTTCTTCTTATTTTCAATCATTTAAATATATTGTAATCATAAAACATTTGATGGCAGCATAAACAAGCAAAGAAAAGAAAGTGGGTCCCATAGGCACGACAGCCCGCTAGGAACAGTGTGTGGATACAACACACTGTATACTAAGCCTTCGGTACACAAGGAGAGAGGTGCCAGGGGATCGAACCACCGACCCAAGGAAAAGGCGAACGCTGTATCCGCACGACAACAAACAAACATTATATAACCCGGAAACAGACAGCTACGCTCCACCCTCCCGTTTTCTGTGAGACGGGTGAAGGTGTAGGAGGAGGGTGTAGTCAGGTTGATCACTATAACGAGGGTGACAGGCAGTTCGGCGTGGCGCGTGGGTCAACTATCACCACCACATAATTACCACAGCAACAAGTTGAAGTGGCCAGTTGAGTGAGGCCACTGCTCCCTGGGGCCCTGTGGGAGGGGGGGGGGGTAGAAAGGAGAGTGTGTTGAAAAGGGTAGTGAGGGGGATGAGGGAAAGAAGATAGAAGGGGAGAAGGGAGGGAAGGGAAGGGAAGAAGGGAGGGAAGCGGAGGTGAGTTTCTGGAGGTGGGAAAATGTTGAAGGAGAAGAAGAGAAATTACATGGGATAGAAAATAGAGAGACGGAAGGAGATGGAAAAGAATAAAAAGAAGACGGGAGAGAAGAGAAAGGAGATGGAAGAGAAGAGAAAGGAGATGGGAGAGAAGAGAAAGGAGATGGAAGAGAAGAGAGAAGGGGATGGAAGAGAAGAGAAAGGAGATAGAAGAGAAAGGAGATGGAAGAGAAGAGAAAGGAGATGGAAGAGAAGAGAAAGGAGATGAGAAGGAGATTAGAAAGAAGGAGACATAAGAGAAATAAGTCACACATTAAATGGTTCACCATAATCTAAGTGTAAAAGTTAATCACAACTTACGTTTGTCTTTCAGTTAATTCCTCATTTGTCAAGTTAATTAAGATCACCTGATGATTAGTCCCCCTGCTTATTTAACCTCAAGAATAACCTAACCTAACCTAACCTAACCCAGCCAAGCCCAATTTAACGTAACTTTCATCACCAGATAAAATAAGGACGTGGTTAAACAATTACTGGGGAAGCTGGTACAATCTATCCCAGTCATGGATAAAATAAACAATGATAAAGGTTGTAGACAGAAGAGTGATGTTGGGAGGATTTAAAAGCAGCACGAATCATTTGCCAGGAAGAGAGATATTGGCTCCTGGTGAAAGGTAGAACCTATGTCAATGATGTGTAGCGGCACCATAGATAATTGGTATTTGTCAAAGTTTGGGGGGGGGGGGGGTTAAAAATCAGATCACCTGAAGATTAGACACCCTAGTTGATTTCACCTAAAGATTAACCACCGTAAACCAGCCTAACCTAAACAAACCAAACATGAACTGATCCAACCTAATTTAATGCTAACCTAACCTAACACGAACCTAACTTAACACTAACCTAACCTAACCTAACCTAACCTAACACGAACCTAACTTAACACTAACCTAACCTAACACCTAATCTAGCACTAACCTAACCCCACCTAACCCCACCTAATACCCCTTCCCTAGTTATCAAAAACATATTTAATCACCAGATGAAATAAATTATAAGAGCTAATATTCACGTTATCCTTAAAAAAACAAAAAAAAAAATCAAAATTCAACACCAAATAACTTTAAAACTCATCAAAACAACACATCTTCAACACATCAAAACAACACATCTTCAACACATCCCATAAACGAGGTAAAATGACCAAGGAAAATAATACAAGAACTCCACCGGGGGATAAAACCTCTTATTGAATTCATCACACACACACAACCTGAGGCGGTGGTGGTGGACTCCTGAGACGTGGGTTGGGTACGGGGAAGGAGGGAGGGGTCCACCTCACAGGGCGGAAAAACACCACAAAAACGGAATCGGCAAAAGGAGGATTTGTGGGTGTGGAAGGGAGGAGGAGGAGGAGGAGGAGGAGGAGGAGAAGGAAAAAGAAAGTGAGAGGTAGAAGGGGGGGGAGAGAGAAAAGGAGAAGGAAGAAGAGATAAAGAGAGATAAGGAGGAGGTGGAGGAAAAAGAGAGATAGAAGAGGAGGAGGAGGAGGAGGATGAGACAAAGATAAAAAAAAGAAGGAAAGAGGCAGAGAGAAGAAGGAGGAGAAGGAAAGGGAGACAGAGAGAGAGAAATAAAAGGAGGAGGGGGACAGAAACAGAGAAGAAAACGGAGGAAAGGGAGAAGAAAAGAGAAGAAGAAAAGAGAGGAGGAGGAGGAGGAGCCAATACCACCGTGTGATGTATGGCGTGGTTGGTCCAGGGCGCCGGCATTGTAATGTTATTGTTTACAACTGGCGGTCAGGGAGAAGTGTACGCGGGGGAGAACAGGGAGATGAAGAGGTGGAGGAACAGGACGCTCGAACACGGGAGAGGGAGAGAGAGAGAGAGAGAGAGAGAGAGATGGGGTAAATAATGAAGAAAGAGAAATAAAAAGAGGAGTGAGAAGAACAAAGGAAATGTAGCGAGAAGGGAAAAACAAAACTCCCTTTGTCTGATCCAACAGGTATATATCAACAGTCCTCTAAAGGAGTTTCTATGTCTCTTTAAGAACCAATAAAGAGTGAGTTAGGACGGGTGAGACAATGGCTGCTCAGACCGTAGAGTTTAGCGACTATTACACCATCTGGGGGTTCATTGTGAGCCTTTTGACTGACGCAGTTTACTCATGCGCATATTACAATACCCTCGCCACTCTCAGCTTCTCGACATGGGGTGGTGAAGAAGGAGGAGGAGGAGGTCATGGTGTGTGGCCCAGAGCAAGGTGACCACACCCTCAACGGTGGGGGGAGGAGGAGGTGGGGAGGGGGGGGGGTGTATTTCCTGATCCTCTATCATCCCCGCGCCTCACCTCACCACATCCCCGAGTCGTCACCACACCATGTCTCGCCATATCAGGTCGTCACCACACCACGCAACGCCACATCCACAACTTTAGATCGTCATGAAAACACGCCACACCTTTAACATTATCACCAACCCCCCAACACCACCACTATCACCACCTCCAACACCACCACTATCACCACCTCCAACACCACCACTATCACTACCTCCAACACCACCACTATCACCACCTCCAACACCACCACTATCACCACATCCAACACCACCACTATCACCACCTCCAACACCACCACTATCACCACCTCCAACACCACCACTATCACCACCTCCAACACCACCACTATCACTTTTATTATCACCACCGTTATTACCACCTTCAACACCAACACTCGCGCCACCATCACATACACCACCAACAACACGACTACCACCATTGCTAGAACTACCATTACAACCACCAACCACCACCATTACCACTACTAACGACACCATTACCACCACAACAACACCATCATCACCACCACTATTACCGCCATCACTACCACCATTATTACCACCATTACCATCATCATCACTCACCCGCCTACACCTGAGCGTGAATTAAGTTTTACGAGCAACAAACCAACACCTTGAGGCCTTAATTATGATGAAGCTGAATACTCGTTTTGGCTGTGAAGGGCAATTACCCTTAACACAGGTAACATACAGGTAAGTCAGGAAAATAATAATACAAAAAACATAACACAACAAAGATAAATACAAGAAAAAAATAGGGAAAAATCAATTAAAAACAAGACAAATTTGACTGATAAAAAGCACAAACAAGATAACAAACAAACAAACGAGAGAAAACAAACAAAAAGGTAAACATAAAAACGAAAATGAAAAAAGAAACAAGATTGGCAACAAAAGATTGACAGTAAATCCAGTGAATCCCAACTCCTATCCTGACCCAAAACAAAACACTCAACATCTCAAACTCCCTAAGACATATACCAAGTGTGGCAAGCTCTACCAAACACAGAATTTGACCTTTCTAAAAATACTGATTTGCACTTTCTAAAAATTTAAAGGGATATAATTCATCTGTGGTTTACTCTCCCCTGCGCAAACTTTGTGAGGCAATAACTCGAGTATCAATGAACTTCTACTGTTGGTGATTATTAAGATTCGATTGAAAAATATGTAATCCAATTCTCTCAATTATCAAGAGGCATA
>CAUDMG010001756.1:322500-350000 GCA_958450375.1 Homarus gammarus | reverse complement strand
CAAAATCTCCATTCCATCTCCCCAGTCCTCCCTCCCCAGGAGTCACAAGGACAGGGTGGAGTGTGGCGGTGTTAGCGTCCATCAGGCCACTATTCAGAGAGCTTCCTCCTGCCCTCCTCCACCTTCACCCTCATGTCTTCACCCACCTGCCCTCCACCCACCCTCACACCCACTTCCCACACCTCTTACATCACCTCCCCCCTCTTACCCCCTTCCAGCCTACCCCCTCCCCCCACCCCCCCCCCCCCCCACCTGTTACAAGGGTGACTGTGTCATAACTTACTACATGTATAATCGAAATAAATTTTACCCCAAAGTACTATAACAGACTCTTAATTAATATATTTCAGTACTATAATCGACTTGCCTTTCACTTGAGAGTAATATCATATAGCCAGCACCGACTGCCTATAACTGTCTAGAATTGCCCTGGCCTCTGGGGACGTGTCCAATTAACCCTTTGGTGCTTACCCAATTATAGGCCACTCTCCAACTGGCCCTGACTGACTAGGCCATTTATAATTTTTTTTTTGTGCTAAACCCTTTATTCATTGTAACCCACCTACCCACTGGCTATAATCCTTCCTTATGCTACTATAATTCTTGCTCTTCCATTTGTCTCCCTAGCCTCCCTTACACTGGCTATAATTCCCTATAATTAAAACCCATATTTATTCCCGCATCCTTCCATACTATACTATAATCTTCTAAAATTATCACCTCCTAATTACCTTTTCCCTCCTCTACACTAATATAATTCTCCTATAATTACCCCAACTTTCCGCCACCTCCCCAACAATACCTACAATTACCCTCTATTTCCCCTAACCTTCTCCATACTACCTATAATCAATCATTCATCATTCACTATCTATAATTTTTCCATCATTCACTCCCTACCTATCACCCCCCCCCTCTTTATCAACGTTCACTAATAATTATTCACAAAAAAATCAAAACCAAAAATAATAATGAAAAAAATCGGAATTTAAAGTTCTTGTGATGCCGATTATTTTTCTTAATATTTTGATTTGTAGTTTTAAAGGGGACTTTTTTTAATAAATTTTGAATGTTTTTTCTTTAAAGGCAGGATAGATATATTTTTAAATCTGTATATTTTTTGAAGATTACGGTATTTTCCTCATAAAGTCGGTATTTTCCTCTTAAAGATTACGGTATTTTGCTTTTAAAGGTCGGTATTTTCCTCTTAAAGATTACGGTAGTTTCCTCTTAAAAGACTATACCGTAGTTCCCCTTTAAAGGCCGGTATATATATATATTAAAGACTACGCTACGGTATTTCCATTTCGTTAAAACACCCCGGTATTGCGGCTTCACCCTTGACCTTCATATAAATGGATATAAAATATAGACAATTTATTTCATTCCATTTTTTACTGAATGAATAATTACCCCGAGTGTTGCCACATTACCTCCATACACCCTTGACTTTGTTTATGTCCCGCAACCAACAGTGGAAGGGGGTCTTGTTTAGTTACCCTCGTGTGTATGTGTCTGTGTGTATGTGTCTGTCTGTCTTCGTGTGTCTGTTTTTATGACGTCTATCTGCTTGTCTGTCTATCTGTCTTGCTGTCTGTCTGGCTTCAACATCTTTCTGTCCGTCTTTTTTGTCAATCTGTCTTTCTTTCTGTCTGTCATCTGTCTGTCAGTTTACCCCAATCAACACAATTAACCTTTACACTCCACGTCTACAGTACACCAGGTAATATAGCGACCTTCAGACATATTTATTTCTATATACTTTTTCTAAGCCAGAAGACTTTGGTTTAGCTTCAAACTTTCATCTACATGGAAATAAAATATTGTGATTTATTTTTTTTTTTTAATTTTGTTTTTTTTATAAATCATTTGCCGACTTAATTTTTTTTTCTTTTTCTTCTCTAGTTCATATTCCTTGATTGAACAATTCTCAATTAATAAAATTCTATTCACAACAAGATTATATATTTTTGGTTGAAACTACGTTGGATATATTTATATTTTTACTGTTATATTTCATGGGTTTACCTCTCTCTCTCTCTCTCTCCCCCTCTCTCTCTCTCCCCCTCTCTCTGTATCTTTCTCCCAGCCCTCACCTCCCATACCTTCCTCCACAACTCCCCCCCGACTTTCCTCCATTTCCCCCCCCCCTTCATCCCCTCCCATCCTCCTCACCCCTGACCTAACTCCACATCTTTTCTTCCCCCCAAACTTTTCCCTAATTTTCTCAGGACTAACATTTTTCCCCCTGCAGCTCCGTAATTCCCCTGGATTTCCCTAAATCCTGTGGGGAGAGGTGGGGTGGGGTCTCCCTGGTGGTGGTGGGAGGGGAGAGATTGGGGCAAAATTCGTTTGATTCATTTCAATCGATTTATATCAATTTAGAACCAACGTTATGGGTTACAGGTAAAGGTGGTACAGGTACAGGTACAGACACAAGAGTACAAGGAAATGATACAGTACTTGTGCAGGTGTATATAGTTACATGCATTACTACAGGAATAGATACAAGCACGTGTAAATAATTATTATATCTTGTCAATACTGTATATTAAGATGAGCGCTTCTCCGCGTGCTGCACTGCGTAGTTCCAGGTGCGCCCACGAATGCAGCACACCAACATCAAAACTCCCTTCACTGCGCAGTTATACGCTTATCTAAGAAGATCGCATATTATACTTATGATATAAATATACTGCGCAGGTGGGATTCTCTTCAACATTAGTGAGCAGTTGTGAATGTATTTGTTTTACTGCGCAGAAGGGCATCTGTATATCAAAACTGAGCAGTTACAAAGTTGTCTTTTAATATTGCAAAGTCACCAAAACACTGCGCTTCCCATTCAAGGACACCGTATATGTAACTCTGCTTAATTTATATTTAGAAACTTTAGTGTAAAAAAACAGACAGACAGAGAGAGAGAGAGAGAGAGAGAGAGAGAGAGAGAGAGAGAGAGAGAGAGAGAGAGAGAGAGAGAGAGAGAGAGCCACACTAACACATTCTTCATCTTTTTACCGTAAAGTGGAATTTGTAACATTTTTACCAAACAGATAGATTAATAAACTCCATCCAAGGGAAATGTCACAACTAAACATATTTATACTGAGAATAAAAAATGAATACAAGTGTATGACAACTTTCAACACTTAAAATTAAACCATTGAGGATGAGGGTTTAAGTTTTCATCCTCAAAGGGGTTAAATCATTACCCGTTTAAACCATCCTCCTGAAGGGGTTAAATCATCCTCATCAAGGGGTTATAAACCATCCTTCTCAAGGGGTTATAAACCATCCTCCTCAAGGGGTTATAAACCATCCTCCTCAAGGGGTTATAAACCATCCTCCTCAAGGGATTATAAACCATCCTTCTCAAGGGATTATAAACTATCCTCCTCAAGGGATTATAAACCATCCTCCTCAAGGGATTATAAACCATCCTCCTCAAGGGGTTATAAACCATCCTCCTCAAGGGGTTATAAACCATCCTCCTCAAGGGATTAAACCAATACCCTCACAACAATCCGCCAACCAATATTTTAAAACTGCTCCAATATTTCTCCCTTACCAAATAAAATATTAACAATAGACAAGTAAAAAGTTGCAGCCTCTCTCCCTTGTGTGTTGTACAAAATGGTTTCAATCTAGCCAGTGGGAAACACACACATGTTTCTCTAGTTTGTGTAGATTAAGGGGATGATGTCACGATTTTGCCTCCTCCATCATCAGGTACAAACTCAGAATTGGATAGAGAGTTTATTCACGAAACAGATAGAAATATAACTACGTGTACAATGCAGGTAAAAGGATTTCCCCTGATGTATTTATATGTCTTAACAAATACTCACAAACACTTAACACAAAAACACACGCGTTCACACAAAAACAACTCGTAACACATTCACAACCTAAATGAACAGGCCAACACATCAGAAAGAGGCTATCACCTGGCCCTCACCACCTGGCCCTCACCATCTGGCCAAACATTAACACTTCCCTCACGTCAAACTTTACGACTTAAACTTTTTCAATGTTACGAGAATCACAAATCCCCGCTGGTATCATTAACCCGTATTTCACCTCCGATAAAACTATGAGAGACCACAAGAACTGACCCATTATTAATAGGGGAGGAGGAAGGTGGTAGTGGTCCAGTGTTGTGGTGTAGAGGTTGTAAGATGTTGTCTACAGGTTCAGTTCAATATGGGGGAGTAGTGTGTGTGTGTGTGTGTGTGTGTGTGTGTGTGTGTGTGTGTTATGATAAATTTTTCAAAGCAAGGTTGGATCATTCTGTGTTTTGATGAATGGGAAAGTATCTCTCTCTCTCTCTCTCTCTCTCTCTCTCTCTCTCTCTCTCTCTCTCTCACAACAATAGGTACACGGAGGACTATTCTACATATTTTTCCCGTCCACCAATTTGTGTCAGAGTCCCAGTACGAACAGTGAACGACTCCCCCGACAAAGACGTGTTTTTGTTTCAACAGGTATTTTTTTCCCACTGAATATTAAATTGAAAGTTTGTGTGTGTGTGTGTGGGGGGGGGGGGGTGGATGCTATTGTTATGACCCCTGTGTTGAAGAGAGAGTTATGTACAAGGTCCTCCGCATAGCCATTGTTCTGAGAGAGAGAGAGAGAGAGAGAGAGAGAGAGAGAGAGAGAGAGAGAGAGAGAGAGAGAGAGAGAGAGAGAGAGCAACACACACGTACGTTTATTTAAGTGAATTCCAACAATTAATTACTGTATTGTCAACAAAACCAGACCTTGTATTCTTTCACATTATTTCCTTCCACAGCTTCCCTTCCGTGTCCTTGAGGTGGTCTTCACACTAGCTAGAACACAACACCTTCGGCCTCTGATTCTATTATGCTTCTTGAAGGATCATGTGTGTGTGTGTGTGTGTGTGTGTGGTTACCCCATGTGAACCGTAGTTACCTGTGTTGCGGCAGCTCAAGCAAAGACTTATACAGTCGTTATGGTGGCGGGAGTGACCATGGCAAAGGCTCACGATAATCTCCTGGTGATGACTCTCTCTCTCTCTCTCTCTCTCTCTCTCTCTCTCTCTCTCACAACAATGGCTATGCGGAGGACCTTGTACATATCTCTCTCTTCAACACACACACAGGGGTCATAGCAATAGCATCCATCCACCCCCCCCCCCCCCCCACACACACACGTGGTTCTGGTTGGATTCCCGCGTTCCTGGGTATAACCGAGTCGTGATTGGCTCTCGACCGTCGTGGTGTCAATTAGAGTCCAAGCCATTGTTTAACCTGCCATGCTCTATCTGCTAATTTATCCTAACCTATCCTTGTCTGTTCTATCCTGTCCTATCCCGTGTAACCCAGACAAATTTCCTCACCGATTAAACCTATCCTGTTAAACACTTTGATTTCACTTAACCTAAACTAACCTTTCTTGTCCTAACTTAATCAAACCTAAACTTATTTACCTTAACCAAATATAATGACCTAACTTGAACCTGAACTGACCTGATCTAACCCAATCTGACCTAATGTGACCTGATCCAACCTAATCTAACCTAACCTGATCCAACCTAATCTACCCTGACCTAATCTAACCTAATCTAATCTAACCTAACCAAACTTAACCTAATCTAATTTAATATACCTTAACTTAACCAAATTTACCGAACCTAACTTACCTTAATTCACCCTCACCTAACCTGACCTGACCTGACCTGACCTATCGATGCGTGGCACGTGGTGGATTGTTGTAATATAATGAAAAGTCAAAAATACTACAATGACCTATCCTAGGGGGGGGGGGGGGTCAACTCATAGTATTGTAGAGGTTAAGAGTTGGTACGATGTGTGTGTGTGTGTGTTAACCTCCCCTCTCTCAACCACATACAGTAAATGACTTTGTGCACTATTGGTCACGGACCGACGCCCCAGGTCACCAGCCAACACCTGTACTGTACAACACCCACCAGTTACTCCCTCCCACGCCCCTTCCATCCCCACCCACGCCCATTCCATCCCCACCATCCCCACCCACACCCCCTCCACCCACGCCCACGCCCACTCCACCCCCATCCAACCGAGAATCCTTAGCTGTTCGTCGTAGTGTAGGTTGAATTTCTCCTCGTATGGCATAAAACGAATTTAACTTAAGCTCTGACACAGATGGATTCTCAGAGGCCCGTGACATTATTTTTCCTTCTAATGTGAGATACCAAAGAGTAACTAGTCGTCTCACTTAACCCATGACACTAAAAATAACTTTCCAAATGGCATTGACATTACGCTGTAACTCTATCATTCTCTTGCATCCAGTTAAGGGAATAAAAATGAATGCAAAAATCTTTGAAAACCAGATTAACACTAATATACGAACCTTTGAGAATCTTATTGTACGTAAATGAGTTAGGAAAAGAAAATTGAATTACTTGCAGATTAACGCCACCAGCTTATTTCAACTGATGATTAAACACCATAACGCTACCTGGAGGTTAAGAAAAGTTAGGTTAGATTAGCTTAAGATACATTCTAGGTTAGGTTAAGTCAGGTTTGGTTTGATTAGGTTAAGTTAGTTTAAACCAGGTTATGTTTGGGTAGGATAAATCAAATTAGGATAGGTTAGGGTACAGTACTAGAGTAGGTTAGGATAGGTTAGCTTAACGTTAGGATGATTAACATTTCTGATAAAATAAATTGACGGGAGGAAAATTCACGTGAGTCAAGTAAATACGGAAAGACCTTTGGAAATTCAGTTAACCAAATAAATTCTCTTGTAGGAAATTATGAGAAGAAATTACCATATAGAACTTTTGAGATCCAACCTCCTCCTGTTTCCACGTGACGAGAGAAAAACACTTCGTACTTGTTTTACAGAGTCCAAAGTGCGAATTTTGGATGGGGGGAGGGGGGGGTGGAGTATGAGGGTGGTGGAGGGGTAGTTTGGTGGAGGGGGAGGTGGGTTAGAGGAGATGGAGAAGATGGAGAAGGTGGGTTATAAGAGAGAGGAGAGAGGAGGAGGTAGAAGGTGTGTTTGAGAGAGAGAAAGAGAGAGAGAGAGAGAGAGAGAGAGGGGAAGTTAAGTAATAGAGGGACGGATAAGAGCGAGTGGGAAGAGAGGGAGGGAGGGAGAGGAGCCAGGGCTATACATCACACCGGTATGACAACCACATTTCCACCTGACACACACTCGTAGCTTGAGACAAGACATATCATTCTCAGAGGAAGTCTCCATAGCCGCGCCTCCCTTCTCAACTTTTAAAAGGCTATTTCCTAACTGTCCTTCCCCCTCCCTCCCTCCCTCCCTGTCTGTCTGTCCCTCCGTCCCTTCCTACGTCTGTCTGTCCATCCGTCCCATTGTCTGCCTGTCTCTGTCTGTTTATTCCGAGATCTTATTTTGCCTGTCTCTCTCTATCTCTCTTTCCTGTCAGTCAGATAGATAATTATGTGTCAGTCAGATAGATAATTATAAGTCAACAGCGAGCAAAACTCTCTAGACGCCGGTTATAACGTGACAAGTGAATATGAACTCAGTGAACAAGTCAATGAACAACTAAGTGGATATAGTGAACATAAGTAGTCAGTGAACAAGTTAATGAACAGAAATTAGGGAGCTTAGTGAGTGAACATCATGAACAATTCCTTGAACATAGAGAACAAACAGTGAACAAATTAGTAAGCAATGAAGAAACCAGTGAATAGAAACCAAGTAAATGAATAAGAGGATAAAATGAAAAATTCAATGAACAAAGTAAACATATTAAACAGAATGAACAAGACAGTAAACATAAGAATGGAGGAAACTGCAGCGGGCCTATTGGAGCATATAGGGCAGTCCCATTTACACCCAACCCCTATCGCTCATACATCCACCCAACCTATGTTTAAAGCTATCCAGACTGTTCGAGTTAATGATGATGTTTGGTAACTTGTTCCACTTATCCACTACTCTATTTCCAAACCTGTGTTTACCTACCTCGTGCCTAAATCTAAATTGCTACGAGTTGGCTCCTGGTTGGATAGTCTGAGTACCTTTGTTATATCACTTTTGTTTAGCCCTGACTTCCAATTACACACCTCTATCATGTAGCCCCTCACT
Organism: Homarus gammarus; assembly: GCA_958450375.1. NCBI lineage: Eukaryota > Metazoa > Arthropoda > Malacostraca > Decapoda > Nephropidae > Homarus > Homarus gammarus. The sequence continues at coordinate 341,927 of CAUDMG010001756.1, read as the reverse complement.
CTACGTCTCTCGAGGGAGTGCAAATTCAGATGTTTTAATCTGTCTCTATCCCCAAGGTTCCTAATGCCCGGGATTAGTCTTGTCATCCTCCTCTGTATGTTTTCTAGGAATTCAATATCCACTCTGAACTGCATAATCCAAGTGAGGTCTCATAAGCGCCGCAAGATATAGTTTTAGGATAACCTCGCTAGTCTCATAACTAAACATCGTCAACAAGTCAATGAAAAAGGTGAACAGGGTGAACAAAACAGCGAATAACTCAAGATATGAGTCACTGGAAGGAAGAACAGTATCTCTCTCTTAAATAGAACAGTGTGTGTGTGTGTGTTGTCTAACTGTCACTACCCGGCTTCAGTATCATACCATCTCTTAACACAACAGCGACGCACCAAGTATCTCACCATCATATTATTGCGTTGTCCATCTATTCTTGTCTAATCCTGTAATGGCCCTGTGCAGTACGTGTCCTGTAATGGCCCTGTACAGTACGTGTCCTGTACTGGCCCTGTGCAGTACGGGTCCTGTAATGGCCCTGTACAGTACGTGTCCTGTAATGGCCCTGTGCAGTACGTATCTTGTAATGGCCCTGTGCAGTACGTGTCCTGTAATGGCCCTGTACAGTACGTGTCCTGTAATGGCCCTGTGCAGTACGTGTCCTGTAATGGCCCTGTACAGTACGTGTCCTGTAATGGCCCTGTGCAATACGTGTCTTGTAATGGCCCTGTGCAATACGTGTCTTGTAATGGCCCTGTGCAGTACGTGTCTTGTAATGGCCCTGTGCAGTACGTGTCCTGTAATGGCCCTGTGCAGTACGTGTCCTGTAATGGCCCTGTTTAGTACGTGTCTTGTAATGGCCCTGTTTAGTACGTGTCTTGTAATGGCCCTGTTTAGTACGTGTCCTAAACAAGTCTTTTTAGAAATTCGTCTTCTTCTCATATTCATTACCAGCATTATTTTGTATTACCATTATTATTATTACTTGACTTTGTTATTGTATTATCATCGCTACTACTGCTATTACAACTATTACTACTTCTATCATTACTACTACTGCTATTACTGCTACTCTGCTACTACTACTATTTTTCTATTATTCTTTACTAACTATTACTACTACTACTACTACTATTATACGAGTACTACTACTAACGTACTATTCCTACTACTATACTACTACTACTACTGTCATTAATTCTCTTATTAATCCTATAAAACACAAAACATATATACTGTATAATCACACACACACACACACACACACACACACACACACACACACACACACACACTACCATTACCAAAACACTTGCATCAACATTTTCTTATCAACACTGAGTAAACGCAACTCTTATCAAATACAGTGACTCTTGTTTTTCTAGGAAGGACAGAGACGACCACAATTAACGCTACTTGAGCCTCGCGACACTAATGAGTCACTCATCCCGCTGGGAGACGAAACCCGGGAGCAGATATATACGTATATATATACAGTATTTCAGGCTCATATATAATTCAACAGATCGCATATCTTTACTAAATTTAGCATAGCTTCACTAAAGTTCGCATATTCACTAAGTTCGCATAGATTCACTAAAGTTCGCACAGATTCCGTAACAGTTCGTAAAGTGGTTATAATTTCGTTTCTCATTTTATCAGTGTTCAGTAATGGAGCTAAATTAACAAGACTTACTAATTACCCGTCTGTGCCGCCACGATTATCTTCTGACATCTACTGTACACTCTTGGCTGTTGTACATGATCACTGTTGGGTGTTGTACATGTTCACTGTTGGCTGTTGTACATGTTCACTGTTGGGTGTTGTACATGTTCACTGTTGGCTGTTGTACATGTTCACTGTTGGGTGTTGTACATGTTCACTGTTGGCTGTTGTACATGTTCACTGTTGGCTGTTGTACATGTTCACTGTTGGGTGCTGTACATGTTCACTGTTGGGTGTTGTACATGTTCACTGTTGGCTGTTGTACATGTTCACTGTTGGCTGTTGTACATGTTCACTGTTGGGTGTTGTACATGTTCACTGTTGGGTGTTGTACATGTTCGCTGTTGGGTGTTGTACATGTTGGCTGTTGGCTGTTGTACATGTTCACTGTTGGGTGTTGTACATGTTCACTGTTGGGTGCTGTACATGTTCACTGTTGGCTGTTGTACATGTTCACTGTTGGCTGTTGTACATGTTCACTGTTGGGTGTTGTACATGTTCACTGTTGGCTGTTGTACATGTTCACTGTTGGCTGTTGTACATGTTCACTGTTGGCTGTTGTACATGTTCACTGTTGGCTGTTGTACATGTTCACTGTTGGGTGTTGTACATGTTCACTGTTGGCTGTTGTACATGTTCACTGTTGGCTGTTGTACATGTTCACTGTTGGGTGTTGTACATGTTCACTGTTGGGTGTTGTACATGTTCACTGTTGGCTGTTGTACATGTTCACTGTTGGCTGTTGTACATGTTCACTGTTGGGTGTTGTACATGTTCACTGTTGGGTGTTGTACATGTTCACTGTTGGCTGTTGTACATGTTCACTGTTGGGTGTTGTACATGTTCACTGTTGGCTGTTGTACATGTTCACTGTTGGCTGTTGTACATCAAATAGAATGGCGTCACATGTTTAATAGTCAAGTCATACGATCAACTATGGCGCGATATTGTTTTCAGAGCGACTTGTGTACAGAAGACGTTAATTGTGTGTGTGTGTGTGTGTGTGTGTACAGGAGACGTTAACAGAGAGTGAGAGTGTGTGTGTGTGTACAGGAGACGTTAACAGAGTGTGTGTGTGTGTGTGTGTGTACAGAAGACGTTAACAGAGTGTGTGTGTGTGTGTGTGTACAGAAGACGTTAACAGAGTGTGAGTGTGAGTGAGTGTGTGTGTGTGTGTACAGGAGACGTTAACAGAGAGTGAGAGTGTGTGTGTGTACAGGAGACGTTAACAGAGTGTGTGTGTGTGTGTGTGTACAGAAGACGTTAACAGAGTGTGAGTGTGAGTGAGTGTGTGTGTGTGTGTGCAGGAGACGTTAATCTTGTCCCGTCAACTGTGAACCTTTAAGGTGACCCCCGGCACAAAATTTCACCAGGGTGGGGTAATGTACAGGTGAGTGGTTGCTTGTTTTTGGTTTACATTATTTACGGGGTCACCTTAAAGGGACACAACTGCTAGGTTCATGAGTTCACTGTTAACGTCTCCTGTACATACATGCATACATACATACATACATACATACATACGTACGTGCATACATACGTGCATACATACATACACACTAATTGCGTCTCCCATCCTCTCCATACATACATGCATACAAACATACATACATACATACATACATAAATACTGTTAACATCTCCTGTATACAAACATCACTCCCTTAAACCGTATCGTAGCGTCTCTCAACCCTTTAAATAACCCCTTTAACCCTTAAATAACCCCTTTAACCCTTAAATAACCCCTTTAACCCTTAAATAACCCCTTTAACCCTCTTTGTTTGTACCCCTGACATGACACAACAAGGTGACGTCATCTGTTAGTAATATATATACAAAGTTTGATGTAATAAAAGACAGGATGCGAGACCACGGTTACACAAAGAGGGACATGGCGAGACGTGTAGAAACAGCAATGATAACACAATGATCTCACATCCTTCCTTTCTCTGAGTGAGCTTCGTCGTTTCCCTTGTGAGTAACAATTTTCTGACGTCATCCACCTGTGATGTCACTCCTGTTTCTCAAAATATTCTTACATTCATTTCCCCCAGATCTTTTAGTGTTAATTTTCTATATTGGGTAATTCTTTCTCTACGTAAAACCTATTTTAAATCTTCACAGCACTAATCGTAACTTTAATGCCAAGATTATCATTAACGAACTACTTGTGCATTTTCACGACCAATCAGTTGTTCGTATTTTCCTTATGTCACTATCAGCATCACCAGTGACTTCAATAATCTCCACCAATCCTTAACGACATACATTTCCATAACCAATCAGGAGATCGGATTTTGATCATTAGCAGCATCATTAGTGACGTCGACAATTTCCACCAATTGCCTTCAAGCCATACGTCAACATCATCAAGGCAACGCGTGACACTACTCAGCTGAGTGACGGTACGGTACAGAAAATTCAGTTGTCAGTTCATTTTGAGAGAGAGAGAGAGAGAGAGAGACTGGCTATTGTTGTCAATTTTCTGTGTTCCGGGCTAGAATAGTAGAGAGAGAGAATATACGGATGATGATGATGGAGTAGGAATAACGAGAACAAGATGATTAATAATAGAATGAGGAGGAGAGATACGAGGAGGAGGACGGAGGATTGGAGGAGGATGAAAATGGAAATATGAAGAGGATAAAATTTGTTTTTCCCGCTCTTTCCAATAACAACCCCGTTCTTCCTGTTCTCCCCCATAACAACTGCGTTTTTCCTGTTCTTCCCCTAAAAAATATATAACACGACCACTACCACCCATATATAATACCAAGAAAATAACGACCTTCCCCCATCCCCCCCCCCACCCAAAAAACTAAAACATTGGGAAGGTTTTGTGTTTGTTGTCCTTCACTGTGGTTGTGTGGGCCTTTGAATGTTGGTCTCCGTATCAGTACGACTCGTGTTGTTTCGACTCTCCGCTTCACTAGGTGTCGAGTCGTTCTTGTTTTTATTTTTATTTTCTTCGGGGGGGGGGGGGAGGGGTGGGCGTCTATGTTTTCTGTCGGCTTGCTAAATATAACACTAACCTAACGTAACGAAACACTAACCTAGCCTAACACTAATTTAATCTAATCTAACACAAACTTAACCTAATCTAAAAACAAACTAACCTAATCTACAACTAACCTATTCTAATCTAACACTAACCTAACCTAAACACAAACTAACCTAATCTACAACTAACCTATTCTAATCTAACACTAACCTAACCTAATGTTTACATAATTTAACAATAACTTAATCTAACAATAACCTAACCTAAAGAAACACTAACTTAACTAAACATTAGCCCAACACTAACAATAACCTAACCTAACCTAACCTAACCCATCACTAACCTACCCGTACCACTTCGCTGGGGTGGTCGAGAACTCCGGATGTGAATTTCCTAACCTAACTCAACCATCCCCGCCTTCCATTTGTGAGTTTCCGTTGTGTTCCCGGATTCCTAACGGTGCGTGATAATTCAAGTGAAGAGATGTTATTGTTTTGTCTCTGTTAGTTGTATAGTTATTATTAATGATTTCTTATTATTGTTGTTGTCGTTATCATCATCATTCTTATTACTATTATCATTCTTCTTCTTCTTCTTATTATTATTATTATTATTATAGTACAGTATTATCATTATGTAATACTGTACTTTCCCTTCGTACGGCAATTAAAATATCTGTAAAATTACACATTACAGGAAAAAGCTTTTTGTTACCTTTTCATTAGTAGGAACGCGGCGTCCAATGTTGAAAAGTCGAATATTTTATAATGCTGTTCGTCGATTTTATATTAAAATCGAGAAAAAGTCGGTGAACGAAGCTACATTTCCCCTCCAATATTAGACGAAAAACGTGATGTCTGAGCTATATAATAATGTTCTAAAATATTATTTGTTTTATCCTTATTCGTCGTGTTTAAGACTTATTTTATATTTTATTTTAGTTCTTAAGTTATAATAGTTTCTTAATTATAATATTATGCCTCCCAGTGATCACGATCTTTCTCAATACTGAATACAGAAACTATAATCAAATTGCAGTCAATGTTAATTCTATTTATTTTCAATATTTGGTTTTACTTTTAATAGTTACATTAATGTATACAGAGTGATCAAAACTAAATACTTACAATGTCACTCAGTCAATACCAGCAAAGAGGCAATTTTTTAACTCTGGACTCAACGTTTATTTGGCAGTTTTCATAGAAGCATCGGTATGAAGCACTTTAACAAAATTATTTAAATCATATAAAAATTCACTAATCCAATATAGTTGTGGTGCGAAAGTAAACTATTGCCCATTATTATTATTATTGTTATTATTATTATTATTATTATTATTATTATTATTATTATTATTATAAGTGTCATTATTATTATTGTCATTATTATTATTATTATTATTAAAATCATTATTATTTTATTATTATAAGTGTCATTATTATTATTAATATTATTATCATAGTTATCATTATCAGCGTTATTATTACCATCATCATTATTTGTTTCACCCTTTACCCGAGGAGGAAGACTATTCAAGTATAAACTCTGAATGACTATTTATGGCAACAGTGAATTGTATATATGAATCATAAATGAATAATAATTGTGAAAAATGAGCAGTAGAAACCTGACATAAACAACACCAACACGACTCGATTCACAAACAAACGCGAGCTTTAAAAAACGTCATTAAAATGTAAATTAATAACTCAAGTAAAAGATAAAGTATTTCGACCTAATTCAAGTATATTCATATTTCATGGACTCCTTCCTCTCTTAGTCATCTGTTATTCATTATCCACATATATATTGCATAATCCTCCACTTCCCCCTTTACAGTCAGTTAGTTATTTAATATACCTTTCAGGGTAGTATTTAATATTGACAAACTGAGGGAAATAGTTAAAATCACCACCATCGCTGCTACCATTATAGTGTGTCTACCACTATCGTTGCTACCACTATTGTCTTTACCACCATCGTCGCTTCTACGACCTAAGTTTTTGCCTCCATAACTGCTACCACAAAAGTCTCTATCACTATCGTTTCTATGACCAAAGATTCTACCACAATCGCCACCATCGCCGCTTCTCAAATAATATTTTCCCAAGTATGGAATTTTTCGAGTGGGATTTCTCAAGTAGAATTTTCCCAACAACGGGATTTTTCTACAAGAATTTTCCCTCCAGTGGGACTTTTTCTCGTAGGATTTACTCCCCTGCGGGTATTTTTCACCACATATTATTCAGAGGTTCACCCCCCCCCCCCCCACCCTAGCACCAGCAGGTAATTTACGAGAGCTCATAAGGGGACCCGCCGAGGTAGGCAGGATGGTGTCACTTTTACGTATTGAAGAAGAAAGTTATCCCTGGTGCAGTCTCTCTCTCTCTCTCTCTCTCTCTCTCTCTCTCTCTCTCTCTCTCTCTCTCTCTCTCTCCGTAAAGGTCAGTTAGTGATATTCAAAATGAAATGATACTACTACTACCACCACCACCACCAATACAAATAATAACATCTCTCATCTAAACATTCACTTAACATTAACAATAAACAACATAGTTAAGATCAAATGAGATAATTACACAGAACTTAACTACAGTCGAGTCTTGGTACAATTTGGGATCCATTTTTGTCTCACAAGTTTACGTAGTAAGTTAAGTGAGCTAGTTAGATACGTCCACTCACTACTCTAGTTAGGGTAAAAAAAAAATAAAAATAACTTACGAACCTTTGAAAATTACAACACAAGGCCACAGGAAGGGTGTTAGCTAGGTCGTTACTCTCCCTCCCTCCCTTATACTCTACACCCTCACGCCCCCTCCCTCCCTTATACTCTACACCCTCACGCCCCCTCCCTCCCTTATACTCTACACCCTCACGCCCCCTCCCTCCCTTATACTCTACACCCTCACGCCCCCTCCCTCCCTTATACTCTACACCCTCACGCCCCCTCCCTCCCTTATACTCTACACCCTCACGCCCCCTCCCTCCCTTATACTCTACACCCTCACGCCCCCCCCTCCTACCCTTATACTCTACACCCTCACGCCCCCTCCCTCCCTTATACTCTACACCCTCACGCCCCCTCCCTCCCTTATACTCTACACCCTCACGCCCCCTCCCTCCCTTATACTCTACACCCTCACGCCCCCTCCCTCCCTTATACTCTACACCCTCACGCCCCCTCCCTCCCTTATACTCTACACCCTCACGCCCCCTCCCTCCCTTATACTCTACACCCTCACGCCCCCTCCCTCCCTTATACTCTACACCCTCACGCCCCCTCCCTCCCTTATACTCTACACCCTCACGCCCCCTCCCTCCCTTATACTCTACACCCTCACGCCCCCTCCCTCCCTTATACTCTACACCCTCACGCCCCCCCCCCTCCTACCCTTATACTCTACACCCTCACGCCCCCTCCCTCCCTTATACTCTACACCCTCACGCCCCCTCCCACCCTTATACTCTACACCCTCACGCCCCCTCCCTCCCTTATACTCTACACCCTCACGCCCCCTCCCTCCCTTATACTCTACACCCTCACGCCCCCTCCCTTCCTCAATACAAGGAAGGGCGGTATCTCAAACTCTCCTTCCCTCCTTACTTCCTCCCCCTCCTTCTCTCTATCTCTTCCCTTTCTTCCTGCTTTGCTCTTTTTCCTTTCACTCCTCCTATCCTCTTCGTATTTTTTCCTGTTATGTTCCCCTTTCTATATCTTCCTCTTCTCCTCTTCTTTCTCTCTCCCACTACACGTTCAATTCCTCTATTTCTTCCTCTCATCTCTGGCTTCCTTTTCTCTTTTCCCTTCCCCCCCCCCCCTTTTATTCTCCTCGTCACCATTTCCCCTCCCCCCCCCCACACCCCCCAGGAAGGGCGGAATACACCGGAAATCTCACCAGTCACTTCCTTCAACAAAACAACAACTATGTTACCAGAATTTTAAAATACCATAATATAAACCTCTGTATTAAAATAGACACAGAGATAAAAAAATAAAAAAAAGTTAAATTAAAACGTCTCATTATTATTATTATTACAACGAATATGCAGAAAAAAAAGATGTAAATTTTAATGTTTTTTTTTTTTCTATTCTGGTGTTTTTTTATGTTTTTAATTATACTTCTGTTTATTGTAGCATTGTAATCTCTTTCTTTGTGTGTGTGTGTGTGTGTGTGTGTGTGTGTGTGTGTGTGTGTACGTGTGTCCCTACTCAGTCTGGGTTATTCTAAAATGCTGTAGAGAACATTTTAAGTGAGGCTAAAGTGTATTGGCAGATGTTGTCCGTTGTATCACCCGCCTCCTCACCAAACGCATTCCCTCCAGCATTTATTCTCCTTGTGTCTCTCCCTCTCTCTTTCCTCCCTGTGTCTACCTCCCACCAACCTACCTGTCTCTCTCTCCCTCCATCCTACCTCTCTCTTTCTCCCTCCCTCCCTCTTACCCGTCTCCTTCCCTCCCTCCTACCCGTTTCTCTCTCTCACCCTCCTACCTCTCTCTCTCTCTCTCTCTCCCTCCTTCCTACCTGTCTTTCCCTTATTCCCCCCCCCCTCCCACTTACCTTCCTCCATCACTCCCTCCCTTCCCAAAACAATAATAACAGAGAGAGAGAGAGAGAGAGAGAGAGAGAGAGAGAGAGAGAGAGAGAGAGAGAGAGAGAGAGAGAGAGAGAGAGAGAGAGAGAGAGTACCTTAAGTGGTAGGTCAAGAGAAAAGTTGTTTGTGAACTTTTGTGTTTTTCTTTCAATAGTTTTTTTCTTCATCGCTTGGGACCAAAAGTCTCCTTGACGTGGATATCTCTCTGGGAGGGAAAGGAGGTGGGTGAGGGAGAGCTGAGAGAGGAGGCTTGTGACTCTTAAGTGTGTATAATGACGAGAGAGAGAGAGAGAGAGAGAGAGAGAGAGAGAGAGAGAGAGAGAGAGAGAGAGAGTTATGTCGTACACTTTTTATCAACTGGCGCTACAAGTTATCTGAGCAGCTCTCCCCTCTTCCCATTCACTCTCCCTCCTCTCCCCTTCATTCTTCCTCCCCTCCTACTTCCCCTTCTCCCTCTCTCTCTTTCTCACTCTCCCTCCCATTCCTTACGCTCCACTTCGCTCTATCCCTAACACTCCCCTCTCCCTCCTCTCTCCCCCAGAGCAATAGTCCCCTCCCTAGCCCTCCCGCAATAAAGGTGTCCAGCCTGGTAACGGAAAGAAGTCGACTACACTGATCTGAGGTTGACAGCCTTTGTGTATGTGTGAGGCGGGAGGGGGGGGGGGGGAGATACGAGCAGAGACAGCCTGATTGATAAACTGACAGAAGTACACACACGCACACACACACGCACACATACACGCACACACGCACACACACACACACACGCACGCACACACGCACACACACACGCACACACGCACACACACACACACACACGTCGAGATGACAAAACCCATCCAGAACACAAGTCAAACCAATGCTCCTGGATACAACCCGTTAGACAGTGAACAAGACACTGTGAAGGGCCACCCATCTATCTCCTCCCGCTGACAGGAGGCGAGAGGCGTGATCTAACTGGCGCCCCTTGTTATACCACGACGCCAATATGGACCCTGGAAACATTAACAAGAACTCCCGATGCCACTATGATATTCCTGTATTATTTCAAAACAAGATGGAAAGAAATTGAGGTGTTGACCCATTGTATGTGAGGTCGGTAATTTCTACAGATCGGAAGATGGGAGGGGCAAGGAAAAAAATAAAATAAATATATATATACTGTATATATATATGGTATACCATCTACCAGAAGATTAGACACCCCAGCTAATTGTATCTGAGCTTAATCACCGGGTAGATGGGGCGATTAGGTTAGGTTAGGTCATTTTGATTAGCTCAAGTTAGGTTAGCGTTACGATGGTTAATATTAATATGAATCAAGCTGGAGTGTTTAATCTTAAGGCGAATGAAAACAACAGATGTACATAATTTTAAACATGCAAACACGAACAGGGTGCGTGTATGTGTGTGTGTCTGTGTGTGTGTGTGTGTGTGTGTCAGTATTGTGATGGCGCTGTGTTCCTCGTATATTGTCATCTGTACACGTTTTTTTTCTCACCTGAAGACTCTATTCCAAACATAATTACAGGAAAAAGTCAATTGGATAACCTCAAAAAATCGTCACCCCAGAATTTGACAGGGTGACTATTCTTCATGTGAGGTCAGGTCAGTTTGGAACCGTCGCGCCGCTTACTTCAACTGATGCTTAAAACAACATAATGCTGACCTAACCTAACCTAACTATACAGCTTATATTCATTATGCGGTGGGGTGGTGATTCTTCAGGTGATCCCTAACCTAAATTAACCTTGTTTAACCAAATTTACAATAACTCAACCTAACACAACGCACCCTCCCTACCCACTCACTCATCCAACTACCCACCCTCCCTACCCACTCACTCATCCAACTACCCACTGTCCCTACCCACTCACTCATCCAACTACCCACTGTCCCTACCCACTCTCTCATCCAACTACCCACCATCCCTACCCACTCACTCACCCAACTACCCACCTTCCCTACCCACTCACTCATCCAACTACCCACCCTCCTTACTCACTCACTCATCCAGTTACCCACCCTCCCTACCCACTCACTCATCCAACTACCCACTCACTCATCCAGCTACCCACCATCCCTACCCACTCACTCATCCAACTACCCACCCTCCCTACCCACTCACTCATCCAACTACCCACCCTCCCTACCTACTCACTCATCCAACTACCCACCGTCCCTACCTACTCACTCATCCAACTACCCACCGTCCCTACCCACTCACTCATCCAACTACCCACCCTCCCTACCTACTCACTCATCCAACTACCCACCCTCCCTACCCACTCACTCATCCAACTACCCACCGTCCCTACCTACTCACTCATCCAACTACCCACCGTCCCTACCTACTCACTAATCCAACTACCCACCGTCCCTACCTACTCACTCATCCAACTACCCACCGTCCCGACTACTTACCCACTCACACACCCCACCCTACCCATAAAACTTCACACCCACCCACCCACCCACTACTGTATTCATCCACCCAAGCCAAACATTACCCCCCCCCCGCCCACCCCACTGACTTGTAAAACAGTATTGCCAGTCACGACCATCACAGCCGCCACCTGCACACAAGTATAGCCAGAACCAACAGCAACGCCCGGCAATGTTATCAAGTTCACTTCCTGTCCGAGAAGTGAACCATGAATTTGCTGGTTGAAAACTTTGTTAAATTTGAGTATGATGTGTGGTTATGGGGGGGGGAGGGAGGGGGAAAGGAGGGGGGAGGGAGGGGGAAAGGAGGGGGGAGGGGGGCGGGGAGGGGGGATAAGAGGGAGGGGAGGATGGGTGGGAGGGGGATGAGGGGGAGGGGAGGATGGGTGGGAGGGGAGGATGGGTGGGAGGGGGATGAGGGGGAGGGGAGGATGGGTGGGAGGGAAGGGGATAAGAGGTAGGGGGGATAAGAGGGAAGGGGAGGGAGGGGTGACCACATACAACTATTGTCTCCTACATGATATGATAAAATTGTACTCACGCCACCGCCAAAATAAATAGATTAACCCTTAGCAGGCAGGGGCTCCCCTCAGCCAAAATAAAATACATAAGTGATACTTTGTCCTCTAAAGGGTTAACCGAGATAGGTTATAATAATAATAATAATAATAATAATAATAATAATAATAAATCAATAAAAACTAAACATTATAATTCAATTTACCGTAAAAAAAGTAAATAAAAACAAATGAAACAAAATACACAAAAGTAAGCACAGGTAAGACAGGAGTGACAGGTAAGTTAATTAGTGTAAATGAGGATAATCTCACCTAATATCATAATTAATAAGCTAAAAGTAATCTTACACATTACGTTATTAACCTTCAGTATTAACCCCTTTATTTTGCCTCAGTAATATTACACTACTTGCATACCTTATTTGGTGCAACTATAGCGTGTGCTCTACAAAGATCTCTTTAGTCTAACCTAACCTAACGTAACCTAACGTAACGTAACCTAACGCAACGTAACGTAACCTAACGTAACGTAACCTAACGTAACGTAACGTAACCTAACCTAACGTAACCTAACCTAACGTAACCTAACGTAACCTAACCTAACGTAACGTAACGTAACGTAACCTAACCTAACGTAACCTAACGTAACGTAACCTAACCTAAACATCTTCTAAACTCCACGGTATTGATGCGCCCCTTATTAATTGTGGCCTCACCTACCTTAACTTAATTTTACTTGCCCTAACTTATTTCAACCTAGTGAAACCTACCGTAACTTTATGTAACCTGATCTAACCTACTATCGTTATAGCTACTACTACTATCATAATAATCATCATTATCAGTATTATTATTATTAGTAGTAGTAGTAGTAGTAGTAATGACTGGTTGATAGTGGTGGTAGTGGTGGTAGTAGTACAGCGAGCCTTCTTTGACGTCAGGATACTATTCGATCCCTTGTCCGCATGTCACCGCAACCTGCCTCTTGAGGTTGCACACAAGAGGAACGAGAACGACAAGAATAGTAAGTAACCACAGAGATTTCAGAATGTGGATCACGGCAGCTTCACCCCTCTGGTGTTCACAACCTCTGGAGGGAGGGGACCAAGTGCAAGATGCTTTTATTCAAGATTGGCCGAGGTGTTATCTGAACAGAAGCAGCAGCCCAGATGCCACGTTGCAGCCTGGTTGAGATGTCGACTGGCGTCCTCTCCCCTTAGGTTTGCATTGCTTTGCACCAGGGAACGAGATCTTTGGCCCCAAAGCAAACAGCAGTCGCAGATACTGACTATGAGGCAACAGTCACTGAATGCCGCAAAAATCTGAGGCTCAACTAACTCAACGCAGCTAGGGTAGGCACTTTTGTATTAGGATATTTAATTTTAGGGTAATAAATATGGCGGCGAAGGTTGGGCGAGTGCTGGAGGCCACATTAAAAAAAGTAGTAGTAGAAGTAGTAGTGATACTACTACTACTACTAGTAGTAGTAGTAGTAGTAGTAGTAGTAGTAGTAGTAGTAGTAGTAGTAGTCACTACTACTAGCGGTGATAGTGGTGGTAGTAGTGGCATTAGTAGCAGCCATAACAGCGAACCTAACACAGCTCTGTAGTCTGTAACTGATCTTCGGTAATGCATATCTCATTACCAGTTGTCCTACACACAATCATACAATTTTACACATTTATACACATATACAACACCTTTACACATTAATACATTACACACAATACTTTTGCACAATACCAACACCATATACAAACACACACGCGCACAATACACACCTAGTTTTATAGCTTGTTGACAGGTAAGGCGCCGTGCTTAGCATACTCCACCTCACCTGTGTATACAGTCTATACGATTCCCAGGTGATCAACGCTCACTACCTAGCACTGGGTAACACGCGAGGCTAAATCCCTCTCTAACGCGAGTTTGTAAATGTCCTGAGTGGGTTTATAAATAAGTTGAACTATATTTTGTGTATTTTTACACCTATGACGGAGTACCTAACTTCACGTGTAAGTGTGTGTGTGTGTGTGTGTGTGTGTGTTAAATAATCACTTTAAGCGATGTAATGTTTTCTAGTTTGTTTTAAACGCCATTATATGGTTTGAGGTCCTATTGGTGAAATAGAGGAATACATTGGGTTTATATTACTATCATTACTACTACTACTACTACTAATACTACTATTATTATTATTAGTAGTAGAGGTGAGCTACAGAGGCTGTCCCAACACAATTCCTCTCCAAGCCGGGTATCTCTTCTTATCGAGAAGGTGGCAGATAAACTCGAGGCAGGCAGGAAGCTACTGTCGTACTGTAGTGGTGATAGTAGTAGCAGTAGTAGGAAATAGCAGGAGAGGAGGGGGCATACGCTATCAGAAGGGAGGTGAAAGAGGGAGGAAGAGGTGTTACGAAGAGAGGAGAAGAGAGGGGAGAGTGAGGCGGTGTTACAAGGCTCCAGGTACTGTATTACGGATCTTTGGAATTAGTCGTATTGGAAAGTAATGTACAGAGGGACTTAACGTGAGGATTGTGGGAGATTACTGGCCAGAAGATTAGTGTAGGCGGGGGGATATTGTGAGAGGGGTTAGGGGTGTGAGAGAGAGAGAGAGAGAGAGAGAGAGAGAGAGAGAGAGAGAGAGAGAGAGAGAGAGAGAGAGAGAGAGAGAGAGGACACAAGGCCTCTGGTACAAGACACAACCACGCCCTCTGACCTCTGTCAGATCTCAGATGGACCTGAAATGTTCAAGAGTCATTTTCCCTTTGGTGTCGCTATATCTTTGGCGCTGTTGCCAGGCGTGTTATCTTTGGCAGGTGGAGTCAGTATATTTGGCAGGTGGTATATTATGAAGGCAAACAAGCGACAGTACAGGTAGAGGAAGGACATGATGGGTAGTACCAACTGGACGGAGGAACAACGAACACACACATAGTCACTTTACCTTTTTCTGAAGCTGTGGTCCTCGCTCGAGGGCCACCATGACAGCCTCTGAGAGCTTGTCTGGCAGCTGATGTAGGAGGTGTGCTAACCTCACCGCCTTCAGCGACTCCTGCACTCTGCCCACAGCCCCTGCCAGGTCGGCCCAAGCACCGTCCACTTCGGCCAGGGGGGCGAAGCAGCCGCGGGCTACGTTAAGACACATGCCGGAGCAAGGTGGTGCGAGGGCGCCATGACACGCCCCGCAGAACCGGAGGCGCGCCGCAGCCTCGCCACACTCACTCGGTATTGGCAAGTTCCTCGCAGTGTCTACCACCTGAGCCCCGACGTCAAGTGTGTGGAGAAGGAGGCGCGCCGAGTGAAGGCCTCGGAGGAGGGGCTCTCCTACCAGGGTGGGAATGATGCCCCAGGGCTGTATTACTCTCTGGGCATCTCTCAAGCACTCTGTGTACCTCCGGGAGAAGGGTGGTAGGCGGGCATGCAGGACACTGTGGTACACGGGAGGGAAGAGGTCGTCCCAGAAGTTACCGAGGGCGTTCTCCAGCGCCCTGTCGTCAGGGTCTGTGAGGCCCACTCTCAGGGAGGCGTAGAGGTCGTGAAGGACCTGACGAGCGGCAGGGGCGAGGCGGGGGTAGGTGGCCTGGAACACCCTAAGGGCCCGGTGCTCGCTGTTGGCCAGGGCGCTCTCTACCACACCTGAAACAATAACAAAAACAAGGTCAACTCTCTAGTATATCATACTTGTCTGTTTAAAATAGTAATTCTTTAAAATCATTTCCAAGGCAAGTTATAATTATTGTTATTTATATTTATGTTCCTGTCCATTTTTATCTACACGAGAAAATAACTCCTACCAAAGTCAAAATCACTCACCAACACCAACCACCATCACACTCACCAACACCAACCATCATCACACTCACCAACACCAACCACCATCACACTCACCAACACCAACAATCATCACACTCACCAACACCAACCATCATCACACTCACCAACACCAACCATCATCACACTCACCAACACCAACCACCATCACACTCACCAACACCAACCACCATCACACTCACCAACACCAACCACCATCACACTCACCAACACCAACCACCATCACACTCACCAACACCAACCATCATCACACTCACCAACACCAACCACCATCACACTCACCAACACCAACCACCATCACACTCACCAACACCAACCATCATCACACTCACCAACACCAACCACCATCACACTCACCAACACCAACCACCATCACACTCACCAACACCAACCACCATCACACTCACCAACACCAACCACCATCACACTCACCAACACCAACCACCATCACACTCACCAACACCAACCATCATCACACTCACCAACACCAACCACCATCACACTCACCAACACCAACCACCATCACACTCACCAACACCAACCACCATCACACTCACCAACACCAACCACCATCACACTCACCAACACCAACCACCATCACACTCACCAACACCAACCATCATCACACTCACCAACACCAACCACCATCACACTCACCAACACCAACCATCATCACACTCACCAACACCAACCACCATCACACTCACCAACACCAACCACCATCACACTCACCAACACCAACCACCATCACACTCACCAACACCAACAATCATCACACTCACCAACACCAACCATCATCACACTCACCAACACCAACCACCATCACACTCACCAACACCAACAATCATCACACTCACCAACACCAACCATCATCACACTCACCAACACCAACCATCATCACACTCACCAACACCAACCACCATCACACTCACCAACACCAACCACCATCACACTCACCAACACCAACCACCATCACACTCACCAACACCAACCATCATCACACTCACCAACACCAACCATCATCACACTCACCAACACCAACCACCATCACACTCACCAACACCAACCACCATCACACTCACCAACACCAACCATCATCACACTCACCAACACCAACCACCATCACACTCACCAACACCAACCACCATCACACTCACCAACACCAACCACCATCACACTCACCAACACCAACCACCATCACACTCACCAACACCAACCACCATCACACTCACCAACACCAACCATCATCACACTCACCAACACCAACCACCATCACACTCACCAACACCAACCACCATCACACTCACCAACACCAACCACCATCACACTCACCAACACCAACCACCATCACACTCACCAACACCAACCACCATCACACTCACCAACACCAACCACCATCACACTCACCAACACCAACCATCATCACACTCACCAACACCAACCACCATCACACTCACCAACACCAACCATCATCACACTCACCAACACCAACCACCATCACACTCACCAACACCAACCACCATCACACTCACCAACACCAACCACCATCACACTCACCAACACCAACCAACATGGCCGCGAGGTATATAATACAAACCACATTACCGAGAGAAACAAGTAACACAACGAGACCTCAAGAACACCTGACATACAAGAGACCAGATAACAACTGAGGGGGGAGGAAGGCAGCGTGTGTGGCCATCCCGTGAACCAATAAACACATTAATATTACTGGATCACTTGAAGATTATTAACCCACAGCTTATTTCACCTTATAAGTAAATTACCTAACACTATCTGATGAATTAGGTTAGGTTAGAGTAAATTAGTTTAAGTTTGATTAGTTTAGGTTGGGTTGGGTTAAGCCACGTTAGGTTAGGTTAATTTTTGAATAGGTTAGGCCTTTTTTTTTTTTAGTTAGTTATGGGTTAGTCTAGGTTAGGTTAGGTCAGGGTTGGTTTAGGTTCGGATTAAGTTGTACCACACTACGTTCAAAGCCAGGAGATGCATTGGACACCCTCCCCCCCCCCCCTTTTCCTTCCTCCCTACACACGTATGGCGGCGTTCATCTGTCAACCTGGTAACTGCTCCCCACCGTCGGAAAAAAACAAAAACTAGTCAGTGCACCACATACTCACACACGAACGGTCACACAAAGGCTGGGCCGCTGGTGACAAATATTTACAACAGTTTCCCACCGATTCGTTCTCTGTTATCACCGATACTCTGTCAACAAAACCACCTATTTCTAACCTTTATCTCACCCCCTGTATTAGCGGGTATTAATTTAAGCGGTGGTAATAAACTCCGGGATTAACTTCATCACTTAATTACTCTGTCCCGTGGGATTAATTTAACCGGGTATTAGTCTGTTAGCTAGGATTAATTCCCCCGCCTCACGACTACATTATCTTATCTTATTCTTTTAGCAGGGATTAAGTTGAATGGTAATTATTGTTATCTGTGTTTAATTTAACCCTTAAATACCCAGTAACCAGAGTCTAATTTGGATTAATTCAACAGGTAATCCTCTCATATTACTCTGAGGGATTACAGTACACTGTTCCTATGAGGCGATTACAGGGATTACTGTACCGTCCTCTCTGATACACTGACCTGGCCACTCAGATTATATTCAGTCTTTTACCTTAAGTGATATACTGACTTTGGCGATGACGGTACCTTTGTGCAGGGAGAGAGAGAGAGAGAGAGAGAGAGAGAGAGAGAGAGAGAGAGAGAGAGAGAGAGAGAGAGAGACGTTACCCACCCCGCCCACCACATACCCAACTTCCTGCTTCCCTCCCCTCCTGCCCTCCCCAGTCCACACCCTCCTAAACTCTCCTCCCCTCCCCAAACTGGTCCTCTACCTCCCTCCCTTCCTCCTCTCCCCACACCCCAAGTTTCATGTCCTTCCCTCCCCTCCCTACACCCCAAACAGGTCCTCTACCTCCCTCCCTTCCTCCTCTCCCCACACCCCAAGTTTCATGTCCTTCCCTCCGCTCCCTACACCCCAAACTCACTCACACACACACACATACTCACGGTGTATCGCTCCAATATACCCAGCCTCCTACACACACTTCACACCAGGTATACACCAGTACCGAGGTGTAAACGGTAGTATGGTCATGAATACTACACTTTGTTTACCTCTATGTGTGTGTAAATGGATGTAAACAAACCTCCTGACCTCCTGTGTGTGTGTGTGGTGTGTGTGTACGTGTGTGTGTGTGTGTTGACAAGGGAGGGAAGAACAAACCGAGACAGTAAGACACTTAAATTAATATAACATTCCGTCGCCCACAAAAACAGACTTC